>CABHPQ010174860.1:7171-47625 GCA_902168405.1 Peromyscus aztecus | reverse complement strand
CCCTTCTGGGAAAATTCCAAAGCACAGAGTCAAAATGACTGACCATCTAGTGGTGATTGATAAACCATGAGATGTCCTGACTCATAGGGTAGACTGTATTGTGGTATTGTATTCCCCCAAATATTGTGCATGCTAATAAACTTATCTGGGGTCAGAGACAGAGCAGCCACAATATTAAACATGAGGATAGGCAGTGGTAGCACACGCCTTTAATCCTAGCAGTCCAGAGACAGAAATCCCTCTGGAGCTCTGTGAGTTCAAGGCCACATTGGAAACGGCCAGGCATGGTGACTTTAATCCCAGAAAGTCAGCCTTTAATCCCAGGGAGTGGTGGTAGAAAACGGAAGGGTATATAAGGTGTGAGGACCAGAAACTAGAGGCATTTGGCTGGTTAAGCATTTGGCTGGTTAAGCATTCAGGCTTTCAAGAAGCACAGTTCAGCTGAGAGCCATTCGGGTATGAGGACACAGAGAGGCTTCCAGTCTGAGGAAACAAGACCAGCCGAGAAGTTGGCCAGGTGAGGTTAGCTGTGGTTTGTTCTGTCTCTCTGATCTTCCAGTGTTCGCCCCAGTACCTGGCCTCAGGTTTGATTTTATTAATAAGAACTTTTAAGATTCATGCTACACTGTATAACTTCAGACAAAACAAAGCAAGACAAATAAGGATGAGAAAGAGAACGGGACCTCCAAAAATAAAATAAACCAATCCGAGTTGTACCCCTGCAAATCCCCAACCACCCTGAAGGGCCTGTGGTTTTTGCCTTTAAAAAGCTAGCCTCACAAAAAAGAGGAACTCCTCCCTGCCTTGCTGTAGCGAGTGCTTATGGACGAGTTCCCTGCCCGACTTGCACTGTGCACCTCCAATAAACCTTGCTGTTGCATTCTGGATATCCTTGGTCTTTGGTGGTCTCTCTGGGGGTGATTTGGGCATAACAATTAGACTATCAGGTGTTTTAGACAGGCAAAGTAACACAGCTTCATAGAGTTAAATGAATGCAACATAAACAAAAGTAACCCACCTTAAAATAATATTCCTCAACAAGTTGAGAACAGCTCACTGTGGTTACTGGGATTTGAACATTGCTGGGTCCCCTGCAGAACAGAATTCTTAATTGCTGAGTCATCTCTGTAGCCCTTGAAGCACATTTTTATTAGTAAAACGACATCTTTGGAATGGTGACTGTTTTATTAACTAACTGTAGTGATTTGGCAGAAATATTCGACTTCATGGAAGTTTTTGGTTTTACCATTTTGGGGCTCCAGATGAATGTTTATGATGGGAGCCGGTACAATGAAGCCTTCAGAACTCACAGTACTTCTTTCTTTCCAACTTATGCTGTTTGCATGCTATCTCTGTGATCTTAGGAATTATGTTTCACTTGAGAAAGAATTTCTATATCTAAAATTAGTTTTTAAGGAATCCAACTGAAAAACAACACTGGAATAATATCTATGAGGAAATGGATAAATTGTGAAAGTATTTCACAATAAAAATCACAACCCACTCGTGAGGTCTTGAAGGAAGGAACAGAATGTACACCAGTGTTTACATGTGTGCGTGTGTTGCAGAGGAAGCTGATGTGTTCTATGTAAGACGAGTGTGGATGAGAAAATGAGTGGTCACCGATAGTGACTGTCCAGGGCATATTATCAGAGACAAAAGCTCTGTCGGAAACATCATTATCCGATAATACAGTTCTTGGACCAGTGACTTTCAACCTTGTTCCAAAGCATGCCATTGTTAAAATTCACTCCCTGTCATTTCAGTCTGTGACTAGCATGCCAGTCTATCCCAACTGGCAGACAAAAGCCGGAGAAGGCCTATTGACTGTTCTCCGTTACCTCTGGTAGAGAATCAAACATTCAGGAAACTCGCCATGACATTTCCCTTTGCATTTTCTTTTCCATTCCAAGTCAAATGTCACAAAGCGGAGCTGGGAAATCTAAGCATTGGCAGTCTCTTTCATTCAGTAAAAGTCGTATGCAGTTATTATTATTATTTTTTTTTTCTGGAATGATAGGCAAGGCTGTCATTTTCCTTTCAGCCTGGGCCAACCCTAGGATAGACTCCCAGGACCGTACTGCTGGAGGCATGTGCAGTGAAGCTCAGTGACTGAATTCTTAGCGGTTCAGAGCTCTAGGTTACTAGATGCCAGCAGAATGGTGTCCCTTATTGGTCTTTATCATTTCTTACTTTTCGTCCCTATGGCTGCCTTGCAAAGAGGCCTTAAACCTCCCAGACTGTGTCTAATTGCATAATCCCTGGTGGACAAAAACTGCTCCCTCTCTCCAGCTAATGATTATTTTTACGATGTAAGGAAGGAGGATGGATAGTCCTGGATGTTTTTACCCTTACTGGTGCCAGCACAGATGCTGTCCATGCTGAGAGTTATCTGGGGAGGCCTCTCCCTCTGGCTTATTGGATTGCTTTCACAATACCAATATGGGAATTTTCTTTTCCACACAGCTCCGAAAGGACACTGGCCAAGGACTCCTCTTTATTCTGAAGCATGATTTTGACTACACACCTGTCCTGCCTGGTGAATGAGCCTGGTGAGGCCTTGCAGGTGGCTGTCTCCTTCTGCTTTCTCATCTAAGCCTTAGCTTCTAAGGTGGTGAGGCCTCTGATCAAGACACTGCATCGCCGTATCACTCTGAAGATGAAAAAGGATGTGGGGAAATCATCCCATGAAAAGCCCTGTTAGATGTTCTCAGCCAGGGGCTTCTCCCTTGCAAAGAATAGCTCTGGACTTACAGTCCTGCACTGGCCACATAGAGACCACACTGTAAGCCCAGTGTGTTTAGTCCAGGTGTGGTGACCTAGGGAGGTGGGGCCTTTGGTAGGTGCTTAGGTCACAAGGATGAAGCCAGGATTAGTGCTTTTCTAGAAGAGGCCCCAAAGGCTGCCTTGCCCTTCTTACCCTCTGAGCACCAGACAGATGGCCCCATATAAGAATGAGAAAGCAGTTTCTCTCCAATTCCAGAATCTACAGACACTTTGATGTTAGACTTCCCAGGCTTCAGAACTATGAGCCATCCAGCCTATACTTCCCTATTTTGATGTAGTTGCTAAACAGACCAAGACAGACCTACCCTGGTGGTGGGATGGGGTGCAGGAAGCACCCCCGAGATAATAAAGGCCTAAAGAGCTCAAAAGATGGTTGATTCAGCACTTTCTCTTCACTTTCATCTTTTCTTGAAGACAGTCTGTCTCCTGATGTGCTTTCTTGATTCCTTGGTCTCCTCTCCCTCTTCCTGTCCCTCTGCTCCCTACTTGTCTGTGGGAGAGGTAGCCCTCCCCCCAGCCCCCTAGTGGTCTGGATTATCTTGTCTCCAGCTGCTGGCATCTCAGGCTTTTGTTCCTGGGTGAGTCCTGTGTCTCAGCATTTCCTGCAAGCAACCGGAGGGGGCTGGGGGGGGGGGCATGCTCCTCTTTGTTCCTAGGTTCCACCTCTGTTGCTGTCCAGCTGCGAATCAGGTGGGAATCAGGTGGGAATTCACTGCACTGGCTCTCCACGGCTTTGCTTTCCTACACATGGCCGGACTGATTTCTCTGTGGTCATCGAGAGTGTGCATAACGTTTTCTTTGCTTGTGTGTCCTCACTCTTAAGTAGTTCTTTTGTGCATCCTCTATGATTTTTCAAATCCAATTCATATTTCAGGGTTATTGCCTCAGCTGAAGGCTTGGCGATTCACTTTATACTGTCTTACACACATGTTAAGTAAGGGCACATTTGTGTCATACTAGTCCTGTCTCCTTATTTGTTTAGTGTGGAATACACTGACCAGTCTTATCCCACTTGTCGTTTTAATGTCTGCGCTGACTTATACGTCCAAGCTGCTTTGCCTATAATCTAAACGTCCTGAGGGCCCAGCTGCTGTTTGAGGGCCAGATTAAATGCAATCAAACATAGCTTTCCCAGCCAGTGACAGTTAACAAGTCTCCTGACAGTTGCAGGATTCTGGAGTCGCTTCCTCATCCCCTAGATGAAGAAACAGTCCCTGCTGCTTCACTCTAGTCTAGAGCAGAGGTTGATGAGTACAGTGCTGACCCACAGGCCAGTTCTGGCCTACTGACGACAATGGGCAGCCTGGAACCGCAGAGCAGATTTTATGCTTTTACACATTTGGAAAAAGTGAAAAGAACAGCAGCATTTTGTGAAGCATGGAAATTAAATGTAACTCCAATGTCAATGCCCCAAGTTAAAGCTTTCCTTCCCTCCCCTTCCCTCTCCTCCCCTCCCTCCCCTCCTCTCTCCTCCCTTCCCTTCCTTTCCCTACCCTTCCCTCCCTCCCCTCCTCTCCCCTCCCTTCCCTTCCTTTCCCTACCCTTCCCTCCCTCCCCTCCTTTCCACTCCCTTCCCTTCCTTTCCCTACCCTTCCTTCCCCTTTCCTTTCCCTCCCTCTCCTCTCCTCCCTTCCCCTTCCCTTCCTTTCCCTTCCCTTTCTCCCATCCCACTCCCTCCCTTTCTTTCTTCTTTTAGAATAGGACCCCGGGAATGGCAGTCCTTGGCAGAATATGCACACAGCCTTGAACTGAATCTCAATCACTGAGAAAAACAAATCAAATGAAAAAACAAAACAAAACACAAGAAAAAGAAAACAAATACTATCCCCCCATTAACCCAAATGAAAACAAACAAGTCCCCAAACAAAGAGAAACAAAGATAGGATATGACCTTTCACTCATGTAGGGCTTATGGCTTGGCACAAGGGTAGGGCTGAAAAGCTGAGACAGGATAGTATGAACTACAAGGCAAACATTTTTCCTGTTTGGCTGTTTGAGAAAGGGGCTTCCTGATGTTTGGTCTTTCTATTCCCATCAGAGTTTAAATCCCCCTGGATCTTAATGATTTGAGGAATGAGATATGGTCTGTGGAGAGACTGCCCTGGAGTCATGCCTGCCTTTTTTCTTGGCTACTTCATGCTTTTATTTTATTTCCCTCCCTGATGGCGTATTTATCACAGCCCAGTTGTACTTAAAACAGTAGCTTAGACTCTGACGGTGGTTTCTGGGTCCTTCTCTCTCCAGTGAGGAAATCTGGTGGGAGCTGGTAACGTGATTTCAGTTCTGTCTACTGTACAAAAAGTATTATCACATCAGTGATGCTTCACTCTAAGTTTCAAGCTTTATAAGAAATACTATGCCCAACAATAAAGTAAAAGGTAAAGTTGAGAGGCAAGTGAAATGGCTTATTGGGCAAGAGAACCTAGTACCAAGTCTACCCTGGTTCAACCCATGGGCCTCAGACGGTGGAAGGAGAGCGTGGAATTCTACTAAATGTCATGTGACCTCCACATGTATACTGTGGCATGTGCACATACACACACACAGAGGAAATACATGTTAAAAAGTTAAAAAATAAAGTATCATTATTTCCTAGAATGACAGAGCAGGCTGAAGGCTACCAAGTGAGGTCACTCTAGAAGAAAACTGATGTACTCGGGTCCCACAGTTGGTTTGCCTGAGAGAAGGACTCAGGTTTCCTGACTCCAATTACACAGCACCAGCAACCCTCTTTCTTTAAACAGTTCTCTTGGTAAAAAGTAATAAAAGGTGCAGATGTCACATGTCTAACCGTGGACCCAAATCATCCTATCTGATTACCAGGCGGGCGATGCTCACTGGAGAAAGTTCCTCAGGAGAAAGTTGCAGATGAGTTACAGGAGATTATGCAGCACTCATGGGCCGACCAACCGGCAGACAGAGGGCCACTTCCAGGCTTCCTTTGTTAAAAAGAACAGCACTGGAGACAATTAGCTGTACTGAACTGCAAAAGCAATAATTATTTTATCTCTGAGAATACTCCAGTTTCCCTATTTTCCCACCTCACTACTAATTTAAGATAACTTGATGGCATTTAAGGAGAAGAAAAGAATTTGTATGTAAATGAGAATGAGGACAAAAATTGGCTATTAAAGTCCATTGGATTCAAGAAAGCTTCACATTTGATTTAAAAACCACAATTCTACATAAGTGTTTAAAACTATCCCGAGAGTTTTTTTTTCTTTCTATTAAATAATTTTATTTTGAGAATAATAATGTGATTTTCATTTTAGGGTGAAATGAATTCTACAAAACTTTGTAATAAGAAAAGAACAAGGTGAAAAGTATTTGAAAACTTTTCCTGTACTATCCACAGCTCTGCAACTATGTATGTGGGGGAGCAGACAGAAACGCAAATTCATTCTCTCTGTCTTCATCAGATGTAACATTTTGATACAATGAATTTATATTGATGTGTTTATACCGGGATGCAAGTTCAGCGGTGACATTTTTTTATTATTATAAGAGAGTAAAATGATGTTCTACTTAACTGAGATATTTTAGAGCTCTAAAGCCATGAAAACAAGTTAGATGTTTGAAATACTCTGATGATGCTCATGTCTGTCTGGAGGTGGTGGCTGCTAATCTCCCAGAGGAGGAGGCACTGTACGGTGTGAAACACAGTTCAGAATCTGCTATTTATAAAGAAGCAATAGAGAGATCAGTGCTGGGGGCATGAAGGAGACCTGCTGGATGCTGTTAAAACAGGCAGTTCTTGGGCGACCTCTGGTATCCTCATTTCTTTTCCTAGGGAGGCAGAAGAGAATACAGAAGAGATAAGAAGGTGAGAAATGCCTTCAGTTGATCAGCTAGACATGGTTCATACTGCAGCTGTGCATTTTGTTTCTGGTTTCTAGACACCTAAGAATATTAAAGAGATGTACCAGGAGCCCAAGACCCTCCATGGGGGAGAATGGCTATTACACACGTTGTCTCCTGCAGCATGGCTAATTGAGAAAAGAGAGAATAAGACTCAACTCTCCTAACTAGCTTTTGCAATGCTCCTTTTGCCTGTTAGTGTTGGCTTTGATTCTAGGACAGATTGTCTAGTTTTTCTGCTGGGCAAAAAGATAAACTTGCAAATTTGTTCTCTGAAGCTCTTAGGCTGACATCTCAGAGGAATATAGGATGCTTATTTCCCTGATGGCACTTCGATTTATTAACTACATTGTACCAATTTTGTATCAGTCTGAGACTTCTCAGCTTCTTTGGCCTGCGTATGTAATAATTTTCCATTGAGTTTTTTGACTTATGCCACAGGTTTGCTGGTTACAATTCAATCCTACTCCATAGAACATGACACAGAACATGAAGATTTCATGAGTAGTTATTTGCTAAGGGAGATTGTTTCAGGAACATTAAAGAGCACGGCATATTATTTGTGGTTATGGAAGATGTTACTGTTAACTTTCTAATACCAGGATGGCTGGTAGGCATTGAACAGGGTTCTTCCCTTAGGCATGTGAGCATGCTTCTTCATGTGGTGCAGTGGACACAGGCAGCACCTTATAGATGTTCTGAGCTTTGCAACATGTGAACGTTACCTTCCATGCAAAGGAAGATTTGTTGATGGGATTGAGCCTTGTGGTGGCGTTTATCTAGGTGGTCTAGCACAGTTACAGATTCCCTTGTAATTGAAATAGAGAGACTGGAAGGTGGGAGGAGAGAAAATAATGGAAGCAGAGGACAGATTGCTGAAAGGAGGCATGCTCCAGAAATGCCATCTTTCAAAACTGGAAAACACGAGGAAATAAAAATCTGCCCTCAGCCTCTAGGAGTGTTGCTGTACCTATATCTTGATGAGCCACATGACACCCATTTCAAACTTCTGATCTCCAAATCTGTGAGATAATGAGCTTGTGTCAATCACGCCACCACGCTTATGGAAACTCGTCACAACACCAGCCATAAACTCATGCAGACTCCCTTGGGCAGTCTGTTGAAACTCACAAATGTCTTCTAAGGATACTCTATTAAAATGCATAAAAATCTGGATCCACGGTTGAAAAAGACATCGATTATATCAAAATACTTTTACCACAAGATTAAAATGTCTGTAATGTAGCAATGTGCATACATTTATGTTAGTGGATTGAATATCAAGATAATCTATTTAGAACATACTTAGAACCTTCTGACCAAAAATGACTTGAGAAAAAGTTTTTATTTATTAGTTTATTTTAATAGCTTATGCTTTCAGGTCACAAGTCATTGTCAGGGAAGCCAGTGTAGGAACTCAAGCAGAAGCCTGAAGCAGAAGCTGTGGAGAGATGCTCTTTGCTGTCTTCCTCTCTGACTTCCTCTCTCCAAGGGGCATTTTTATCTCTTTTGTGTGATCAGGATCACCTGTCTGAGAACTGCTGTAGCCCACAGAGAAGAGGGCTCTTCTATATCAATTAATAATCAAGATAATCCCTCACAGGCATCCCCACAGAACAACATAATCTAGGGAAGTCCTCAGTTGAGACTCTTAGAAGACTCTACACTGGGTCAAGTTGACAATCAAGGTAAACCAGGACAGACTGCGTGTAAGTTAAGTGAAACATTCTCTTTAAAATATGTATTAGTGTGGGGTCTGGAGAAGTGGCTCAGTGGGTAAAGTCCTTATTGCACAAACAGGAAGATCTAAGCTTGGATCTCCAGCAAGCCATGTAAAAAGCTGAGTACAGTGATGTGTCTGCAACCCTAGGACTGGGGGACTGCTGCCTCAGGCAGGTTGTGGGGAGTGTGCTGGCCTGTTAGACTGGACTAAACCGAGCTTAAACTGAATTTACTTTCAAAATAAATAAAATAGCCTCAACTTCTGGCCTCCGGAAACTCCTGCATGGGCAAGCATACACATGCACAGCACACACGTGCGTGTACACACACACACACACACACACACACACACACACATGCACACACACACACACACACACACATGCTCATATGCTCACAAACACACACACACTTATCAGTGTTAAGGCTAACTATTTGCTTCCTGTGCCCTACATACGTTTAATAAATTATAAATTGTTAATCTTAGAGAGGATTAGGAATTGAAACTTAACTGTCTACAATTGTAAAACTTCAGCATTTGAGTTTTCGTCTCCTTCCAAGCTGGTCACCAAACAACTGTAGCCGGAAAAACAGCAAAGTAGAACCCTTGTCTGAGTGACTAGGATGACAAGACATGATTTCCCTGCTCAACTGCACAGCTATGAGCTGAGGAATTACCCACTGGTTGACTGGCTGTGCTCCCCAAGCTCCTTTATACAGAAAAATAGCATGTAATTTATAAATAAGCTTAATAACTGCCATTACTTCAAAATAGAGATAAGCATAAGCAATATTTTGAGATATCTGTGACAACCATAAGTGGTATGAAAATATCTGTGCTATTTGTGACAAAATGACAGATATCACTAATATCCTTTCCAAATTTACAATTGAATGCAATACTAAATTTTACAAAAGGTTAAAAATATTTTGAAATATTTGTTTTTTTGATCCTTGTTCACAGATCCTCCAAATCCTACCCAAAGGTTAACAGCCACTAAGACAGAAACAGAACAATGTATAATTTTGTGACAGAGTTATTCATCATCCTCATTTTCGCTCCTATTTTAGGTGAAGGATATTTTATGGCATTAGTCACATTGAGATACAAAAATCCCAGGATGAGTCTGCCTTGCCAGCTCCCAAAAGGAGAGCTCTGAGTGAATGTGATTACAGGATCAGAATTTTCTCTTCCATTGACTTATTTTCTCCTTTGATTTCTTCACCTCTGTGTGCCTTCTTATTTTCTTCCTTAAACTGTATCCTTTCTTAAGCAGGCAGATAATTTAAAAAAAAATGCTTTGATAAGGAGAATAGTCATTCTCTATGTCATAAGAAATAAATTAAATGGGAATTCATCTTCTTTTTTGCAGCTGAGAGGCAATCATAGAAAGCAGCAGCTGGTCAAAATGCAGAGAACAACAGACTGAGGAGAACCCAGTCCCCATGGATACATCTGATAACACAACTCCACACAAGGCTCAGGGACCATCACAGAGGAAAGGGCTAAAAGACTGTAGGAGACAGAGGACAAGGCAATCTTCTGGAGACTGTGTCTTCCAGATATGACAGAGAAGCCATTACCATGAAATCTCAACAATATGGTTGCCTAAACAGGACCTGAATAATTTCAATACTAGTTGACATTCCAACTTGGATGAGAAACTCATTCGTCCCCACTCCTATATGAAAGGCTATAAGCAATTAATGACTGCTGAGAGTCTTCTCCAAGGATGAGCCCCTACAATTGGTTATCCAATCCCAAGTGATCAGCCCTAAAACCTATACATATAAGTGACACTAAAAATACCCAACAGGATGTATTTATATATTTATTTACTTATGTGTGTATGTGGCAATAATAAAGAACAAAAGGCCATTAATTTGAGAGAGAGAGAGAGAGAGAGAGAGAGAGAGAGAGAGAGAGAGAGAGAGAGTAGGGGAGCAATGATAACTTGAGAGGGGTTGGATAGGGGAAAAAGAATGGGGAATAATGTAATCTTCTAATTAAAAATATATGAAATAGAACAGAGGATATGTAAATATCTACACAGATCATCTGTGAGATGCTATTTTTAACACGCTGTATGGACTGAATGTGTGACCATCCCCACTAATACACTGAAATCCTACCTCCAATGTGATATTATTAAGCGGCTGGGCCTTCAGTCGGTGATTAGACCATGAAGCTAGAGATGTTGTCCTGGGATTAATGTCCTCATTAGAGGGATCTCTGAGAGTTCCTTTTTTCTTCCATCGTGTGAAAATATTTCAAGAAGATGGCCACCTATGAGGCAGGAAGTAGCCCCCACCAGATTCTGAATCTTCTGGTACCTTGATATTGGAGTTTCCAGTTGCCAGAAAAAGTAAATGAACACTTATTTTTTTTATATCCATCCAGTTTATGTCATTTTTGTTATAAAGCCTAAATGTACCTTACAACACACATAATACAGAAAGCAAAGGGATATGATGTTACAGCATTCATCTCATCCTGTTCTCAAAGGAAGTTATAGACTATATCTGAGCATAAACATACTAATATTAGGAATAAATCAATATCTATTAAATAAATCTCAGCCTCTCAGGAAGTGTTTTATGATATCCAATAGCTGTTATACAACCTAAATTGCATAACCTATTCTAGAGAGGAGAATACTTAAATAGGTATCCATTAAAATAAAGAATGAAAGTGTCTAATGTTTAAAATTCAGAGAAATAGAATGAACTAATATCTCAGAATCCTTTGTAGATTTAGAACTACTCATTCCCAATAAATGCTCCTCTTTGTGGTATAAAACTCTGCTCTTCTTTAACTTGCTGTCATGAAGACAAATTAAGCCCGTTGCTTTGGTGGTAAAATAGATCTCTGTTCAAACAGAGTCGGTAAAAAGTTCAGCTAAGTTGGCATTTTTCAGGGATTCCATTAAAGTGCGAGAAATGACAAGTTCAAGAGCAAACCCAGAAAACAGACATCCAAGCTCAGGAGAAAGCTCAAGTCTGGAAATGAGGACTGAGCTTGCTTTAAAACGACAAGTGAAATCGTGCTTGGATTTTCCTGTGACTGTGGGTTTGGCTCTTTTACTTAGTCATGTGGGACCCAGGTGCATCTCCTGAGGTTTCTAGCAAGAACCCAAAGTACATCAAGGTAAGAGGGAATATGTAATAAATCAATAGTGAGGTGCTGCTGGCTATAATGGAAATTGTTGATCCATAGTAGAGATTTTGGATTAATTTTCAGTGTGTAAATATTCATCAGAAATAGCTGACTAAAACTTTAAAAAAAATGGAGGTAAGGAATGCCTTACCTGATTAAGGGTAGAAATAATCTTCATTATATTGAGAATATCTCACTCAAAGTAACCAATTCTCATGCTTGTAGTCTTGGATCTCATATTTTGATATATCTTTTCTCCCTCCATGACCACATTGTTGTGTGTATATATTCCTGTTTTGGAGTATAGAATGTATATACAATTCTGAATTTATTGTATGAATTCAAACTAATGAGGACTACACAAATGATTCATTCATAAGTGTGGAGGGCTTTTATAGGTACCTATTAGTCTGAGATGGAGTCTCTGGAGATGAACACAGTGTTATATACATACATACCCTGGGCCAAATTCTCATTTAAATATGCAGAACTCAAGATCCAAATTTCCTCAGTGTTCCCAAATCACTCTACTGATGACCATTTTAATAGTGATTCAACAGCTACAGGGATTCTTCAGAACTCAGTCACTGTTTTCAAGGGTCCTGGCTGCTTCACATTTAGTGTTGCAAGATATCTTGTTATGTGCTGGTCTTAGTCCAAAGGGAATGACACTATTAGGAAGTGTGACTTTGTTGGAGTATGTATGGTCTTGTTGGATGAAGTGTGTCACTGTGGGAGTGGGCATTGAGATCTTTTTCTCAGGCTTCACTCAGTGTGACAGTCAGTTGACTTTCTGCTGCCTCTGAGTCAAGATGGAACACTCAGCTCCAGCACCACATCTGCCTGCATGATGCCATGCTCTCTATCATGAGGACAATGGACTGAACCTCTGAAACTGAAAGTGAGCCACCCCAATTAAATGCTTTCTTTATAAGCGTTGCCTTGGTCATGGTGCCTCTTCACAGCAATAGTAACCCTAACTAAGACAATGAGATAGGGTATAAGAAGTAAAATGTGCATGACTGTAGATCAGAAAAAACATAGAAGAAACAGGCTTGAAATTCAGTGTGTGTGTGTGTGTGTGTGTGTGTGTGTGTGTGTGTGTGTGTGTGTAACTGGACTAAAGACAAAGAATAGTGTACTGAGTTTTAGCATGACATGGATCTTTGACTATGCAGCATCAACAAAAAGGCAACCAAAGTGTCCAACTTGGTCCCTTCTGTTGCTCCCCAGTCATTATTTTGAGCTTTTTCGATGAGGGATTAGATCTTTAATGAGATATTTAATTTTATTGCTTATAATTTAATATTCAGCAGATAAAAGGTAAAACTGCATGCTCTTCTAAACCATACAGAGTGATGAATTCAACCTTTTCTACCTCAGGGAGCCTGATGTGAAATTGAGAATGCTAATAGACAATTTTTTCTTGCCTAATATGAGAGTGGTTTCAGGACTTGATTTTTATAGAAAGAAACCAATGTTTACTGAATTTTGACCATGTTCGAGTGTCAGGGCCTTTACATTTATTGTCTCATACTTAATAGTTCAAAGAATCCAATAACATGCCAGTTCCTACAGTGTATCTGCTAGTAGCTTCTACTCTGAGTAGGTTTTTAGTCAAAATTAAGGTAGAATCTTACTCCATTTCTTCCTAAGTGGGTCTTGTAAATCTACTCAATGTCCCTGAATACCAGTCTCTTCAGTAGATTAAATGAATCATTATTTCTAGTATCTAATTTCAGTGTAAGGATTAAATAAAAATAACACCCAGCATAGATTGAAGGTCAATAAATACTTCCTCTAGTTGCAAGGTAGAGACCCAAAAACCACTCAGCTTTACCAAAGTCCAAATTGAGTGTCTGTATTAAGCCAGCAGAGCAACCCTGAATGCATTTTACAGGGAGCTTTTAAAGGCAAAGAACACAGAAAAACTGCATCCTGGTTGACAGTTGCAAGAGGAAGTAAAGCAAGCAAGACATTTGCCAGAAGCCAAAACATGCCACTAAATGGGGCATTTTGACCCTGAGTTTCTAGAACAGTGTTGGGTACTTTATCATGGGACTTTTCGTGGCAGGGGTAGGAAAGGGTGTCTGTTTAGGTTAAATCAAAGATGGCTCCAGCTGAGACAAGATGGAGGAACATTTGCCCTGTCACATTCCCCACTGGTTTTAGTGAATGAGTCAAACTGTAGACTCATCATACTCTAAAGGGGTGTCGATGGTTCTGAGGACTATTAATTTGACTGAATTAATCTTTTGTTTTACATAACTGGCCATACAGTTTAAGATTCAGAATGAGAACTGAAAGCTCAGCTAGTGCAGAGTAGTTAGCCAAGGTGACTAAGAGAACAGACTGCTACCAATTATCTGATTCATGGTTTCTCTCTCTCTCTCTCTCTCTCTCTCTCTCTCTCTCTCTCTCTCTTCCTCTCTCTCTCCCTTTTTGAGGTTTTCCCCCAGCTTTGGCAAGATTTTCTCTAACTACTACTGATTGATTAGCATAGAAACAATAGGTTTCCCCTAATCCACAGTGCCCCATTTCAAGTTTAAGCGTCTCCAATTTTGTAGGACCACTTCCACGAGGGAATCTAACTGCTGTTATAATTCAGAAATAGAAACATTAAACACCTCTAAGTCCTGATCAACCTGTCTACTTGGTTCCTTAAAGTTTGCATTCCCATGATAAAGGCTGATGTGCCTATGGCTGCTGAGCCAGCTCTGCTGGCTCCAACTAGGATTGGACTGAGAACAGGTGCAGCCTTTTGTCCTTTGTAGTCCAGAGTCCATATTAAACTGTATTCTCCCTTTTTCCCAATTCTATAGAAACACTGGGATCATGGTGTGTGCTAAGATGCATAAAAGGGGTTTCTCAGTTTGGAAAGCATCAGAAGAGGCACATTTAGTCAAATCGTTAGTTCATGTTCACCAAGTAGTCTCGGGGACCCAGTAATATTGCTGTTGTTCAGATGAACTAACCTTCAAGGTAGAATAGCAGGCATCAGAATAAGGGGAAGTGTCTAGCTTAAGGGTTTGGGATATTAGACAAGTTCCAGTCCACTATAACTCCTCTAACTAATTGGAGCTGCCCCCAGTCACAGAGAGTTTTGTCAGTCAAAATGGGCTGACAGTCTGGTTAGTTCCTATCCCTATATAGTGTGAGGGCTGGGATCTAATCATAACCAGCAATCCTGGCTGATTTATGGTTGGGAATGATTAAATAAGCAGTAGATATTATCAAGAGTGGAAAATAGTCATGGGAATCCCTCATCTTTCTGGACAGTGGAATCAGGATTCTAGCCCCAGGTGTGTTCAGTGCTTTGGAAGGGAAAGTTGGTCTAGGCCTTGGCATGGGTAAGGAGATCTTGGTTAGGACCAAAAGGTCTGGAGGCCTGGGGGCAGAGTTCTTCTGGATATTAAATCTGTTTCCAGTGTCCCTTCCTGTGGCATAGAGTCTGATTCCCCAGGTCCTCTCTGTTGCCCATAGGCCAGAATCTTTCTTAAGGAATTTCCAGACCTTTAATTTTATGGCCATTGGATTACATTTTCTTATTGTGCATTCCTTAGGAAGGAGCTCTCTCTCTCTCTCTCTCTCTCTCTCTCTCTCTCTCTCTCTCTCTCTCTTTCTTTCCTTCTCCCTCTCTATTTATCTGTGTACCATCTATCACTTGTCTATCTATCTATCTATCTATCTATCTATCTATCTATCTATCTATCTATCGTGTGTGTGTGTGTGTGTGTGTGTGTGTGTGTGTGTGTGTGTGTGCCCGCGCGCTTGCCTGTGTGTTTCCAGGAAGCCTCTGTTTCACAACCCTGTTTTTGCAATGGAAACTCCCTTGCTCTTGTCAACTAGGGGCCCAGCCACAGGGCATGCATAGAACTGGAAACTCTGTATTCCTATCACAGAAGATATGCTCCCAGATCTCCCCTTTTCTCCTGATTTAGAGTCTCAAAGTGGACATCAGTGAGCAAAGGTCAAGGTGGAATATGAGTTGCTGGTCTGTAGATGATGTCTCCCCCGACTTCTTCCTCAGTTTCCAAGGCCATGTCCAAGGCTGGTGGGGGTTGGATCATGAAGCTGTACTCATACCCATAGGGCAAAACACAAGACTCAGGAGGAGGTAGAGGGGCAGGGAATGGAAGGACCTTGTCTAATGAAAATTTAATTTTAAGGGTCCATAGTCCACGAGATAGTCCATTTGGTGGTGTTGTCCATGGCTTCCACTTTCTTGATCTGGGTATGGTGGATCCATGGTATAATGGTTACCTTCATGGCCATAGGAGTGGAAATAATCACCACATAGGATCCTTTCCAAGTTAGTTCTAGTGTCCATTTGGCTAACCACTTGACCTAGATGGTGTCACTAGGCTAGAACATGGAGAAACTGGTGGTGGAATTGGAGGTCAGCTGGGTCTCCTGGATAGTCCAACGAATAGCGTTTTGGAGGACTGGAGGGTCTGTGGTAACTTGAGAAAGGAATGGTTAGTGTTCTGATTGTTACTGAGTCAGGGAAGCTATGGAGAAGGTCTTCCAAACATAATCTCATAGGAGGTAAATCCCTCCCTATATGGGATTCTGAAGCAGCAGGTCTGAAGCAGAGCAAAGGGAAAGAGGTCTGTTCACCTTTCACAGAACTCTGCTTATTTTTCCTGCTTGCCCAGAGCTCTGAGGTTCATATCCACAAAGAAGTTTCCAATCTATGCCTCAAACTTTAGCTATTAATTGAGAGGTTTCGGCTATGAAAGTCAAGCTATTGTTGGACCCCATTGTTAAGAGGAGGCCAAATTCAGGGACTACTTCCTGGAGGAGCTTTTTAAGCTACTATTTAAGCAGTTTCAGTCTGGGTGGGGAATGGTTCTACCTACCCCGAAGAGGTATCTATAAAAACTAGCAAGTGCTTGCGTTCTCCCATGGCCAGCTGGATCTCAGTCAGTTTCCCAGAATTTGAAGGGATGTTGGCCTCTAATTTGGACTCCTCCCTGGGTAAGGGCTCTCTGTTTTGGATATCCTTGAGCACAAACCCGGCATCTGGCAGAGACATCGCACACCAGGCCTCCCAGTCTAGGCACAGCATGCCTTGGTTTGAGCAACTCAGAAAGTTTTGTGGACCCCAGATGAGTAGCCTGCTGAAGGTAAGTTACCAGATTCCTGTCAAATGTTTCTGGGGGAATGTTCTTTTCCTTTGGGTTCCTTCACTAACCCATGGGTCTGAGCTGTCCATTTCTTCTTTTTGCATCCTCTGTTTCTTCTTGGTTGTACCATGGAGTGTCAGTAACACTGGGTTGGTTACTAAGTCCCCACTGGTCTTAGGTAAGCTTGTCTGGCAACCAAATCAGCAACCTTGTTACCTCTTACCTTAGGGGAGTCATGTTTTTGATGTCCACAGCATTGGAGGATACCAGCTCTTAGGGGAAAGCCAAATAGCCTCTGGGAGGGCCAAGATATCCTTTGATTTTAATGCCCCCTCCCAGCCCCAAACTCACACTGAGAAGTCCTCTTTGTCTATAGATCACACTGTGAGCATGTGTGGTAGTGAAAGCATGGTGTCTGTCCACGTATATGGTGATGGACTGTCCTTTTCCCATCTGAGGGCCTGGGTCAGAGCAATCAGTTCTACTCTCTGGGCTGCTGTAGCTGGCTATACTGGGTGGTTTTGTGTTTCAACTGGACATAAGCTGTATCAGAGGAAGGAGCCTCAGCTGAAGAAATGCCTCCTTGAGATCCAGCTCTAAGGCATTTTCTCATTTAGTGATCTATGAGGAAGGGCCCAGCCCATGGTGGGTGGTGCCATCCTTGGGCTGGTGGGCCTGGGTTCTATAAGAAGGTGGGCTGAGCAAGCCATGGGAAGCAAGCCAGTAAGCAGCACCCCTCCATGGCCTCTGCATCAGCTTCTGCCTCTAGGATGCTGCCCTATTTGAGTTCCTGTCCTGCCTTCCTTTAGTGATGAACAGTAATGCTGAAGTGTAAGCCAAATAAACTCTTTCCTCCTAAACTTTCTCCTTGGTCTAAGACATTGGCCCTACGGCTTAGGCCCAAATAATTTCAGTTAAAAGCAGCTACTGCAGCCTCCACATACCTGATTCCATCTTCAAAGAAACTGCTTCCATCCTTGTAGAGCACTGCATCAGGAACTTTCTGGGAGATGTTCACTAGGTCTGGGCAGGTCCCCTGGACCACTGTGGTCACTGTGAGACAGTCACAAATGAGAACCTGCTGGTGGTCAGTAGGCAAAAGAGAAGATAGATTGATGGTGGTGAGTTTCTCAAATTGGACTTAAGGGTAGGCCAGGAGTAGGGCTTGGTACAGGGTCACATGGGCATTAGATAGCCAATATTCTGGTGTTCCTCAGAGGAGGGCTTCAACCATGCAGTGTGCTGTAAATATAAGATCCTGACCCAGGCCTGGACTGGTCTACTTTGGTGACCGGTCTAGCAAATACCCTAACTATCATCATAGAGCTTTTGTCCAGTGACTGATGGAGGCAGATGCAGAGATCCATGGCCAGGCGCCAGTCTGAGCTCTGGGAATCCAACTGATGAGAGAGAGGAGGGATTCTGCAGGCGAGGGACATTGAGATCATGATGGGAAGAAGTGCAGAGATGATCGGCCACACTATTGGAGGCCCATGAACTGTAGACTAGTGGCTGTGAAGCCCCCAGGGGACTGGACTGGGCCCTCTGCACACGGAAGATAGTTGTTTGGCTCAAACTGTTTGGGGATCACCCAGGCAGGCAGATCAGGATCCATCTCTGATGCATGGGCAGGCTTTTGAGAATTTGGTGCCTGTGGTGTGGCGCCTTGCGCAGCCTTGGTGCAGTGTAAAGGGACTTAGACCTGCTCAGTGTGCCTGACTCTGCTGACTCCCCATGGAGAGACCTTGATTTGGGAGATATGGGGATGTGGAGTGGCTTGGGAGGGAGGGCTGGGAGATGGGAGGAGGGAGGAGATGGGTGGTATGTAGAGTGAGCAGAAAATTTCTTAATAAAGAAAAAAAAAGAGTCTAAAAGAAAAAAAAAAAAAGATCCTGACCCAGACTTAGCTTGTCTGTTTCTTTCACTAAAATAGCAGTAACCTCCATAGCTCTGAGACAAGTAGGCCATTCTGAGCCTACGAGGTCCAATGGTTTGGACAGGTATGCCACAAGGTGTCTCCAGGGTCTCAAACTTTGGGTTAGAATCCCTTTTGCGATGCCTTTTGTTTTAGGGACAAATAGATAAAGAGATTTTGAGACATCTGAAAGTGCTAGGGCTAGAGTCAAAGCCAAGCTGGTTTTACAGCTTCAAATGCCTTTTGCTCATTCTCAGTCTAGATTAGGGGTTCAGTGTCCCCCTTTGTGCTGGTGCCTTACTATTTCCCAAAACCCTGGTTTTCTGAGGTAGCACTATCCAACTGCTTTTGGAACTCCTCAACTCAACTCCTGGTCTTTGGGGTTGAGATCTGAAGGACTGCAGCAATCCTATTCTAAGACAGACTCCTTTTGCCTCTCCCCCAACAGATAGCTGAGATAGGTAGCCTCTGATGTACAAAGCTGGGCTTTCTTTGTGACACTTTGTAGCCTAAGGTTATATATATATAGTAAGAGTTTGGTCATGAGAAACTTCTGAAGGAAGGGGAGTAGGTCACCAATTAATGCCTCATCAAACATGGTTGGAAAGTTTTTAAATCCATGAGGCAACCTGGTCTAGGTAAGCTATATACCGTAACATCCCTCTGAGTCTGTCCATTCAAAAGCAAAGATAGATTGGCTCACCTCTGCCAATGGGAGGCTGAAAAATGCATCTCTCAGGTCCAAGGCAGTGTACACCTGTTGCTCTAGAGGAATCAGAATGAAAGTGTGCAGGTTTGGGACTATGGGGCGTATGGTCTCAACTCTTGAATTCACTTTCCTTAGATCCTGGATGGGTCTATCATCAGAGGTCCCAGGTTTCTTCACAGGCAGGAGAGGTGTGTTCCAGGATGATTGGCAGGGCAGCTAGATGTCGATGTCTCTAAGCCAGGCTAATTGGACTGCAATTCCATTTATGCTTCCACTCTCATTGGGTATTAGTTAACCCGTACGGGAGTAGCTGAACTGGTTAGGTGAACAATTTTAGCAAATGCGTTGGGCCAGTCCTGTGGGGTTGGTCAAACTGGCAAGGGGCTCCAAAGGATCCTAGTGGAACTCCCAAATGTTGTGGGGGTAGTGACTCAAAGACCACTCAGCAGGACCAAAGTCCAAATTGAAAGTCTGTATTAAGCTGGCTGGTGGCTGGAGACTGTCTGGAGAGAAGCACTTCTCACAGAGAAGCCTTGAATGCACTTTACAGGGAGCTTTTAAAAGCAAAGAACACAGAAATGCTACATCCTGGTTGGCAGTTGCAGGGGAACATAAAGTCATCGAGCAGTTCAACAAAAGTCAAATGATGCAGTTGGCTGGGGCGTTTTGACTCTGAATTTCTAGAATGGGGTTGGGTACTTTCCCATGGGACTTTTTAGGGCAGCAGTAGAAAATGGGAAAGGGTGGGGGTGGTCAGTTTGAACCAAAGACAGCTCCCGTTGAGACAAAATACTTTTATTCTGTGATGCCTCTCTTACATTTTCCCACTTTACATAAAAATCAAGGCAATCCTGGGTCCTTCACACACTGTTTCTCAGGGATGCAGCTCCCATAACATGTATTACTGCCAACACTGGAAGGGACCCGGTGGAAATAAAACTCACCATCAATGGTCTTTCCTTCCTCTGTCAGTGCTGACTCCAGGGACACATGACTCCAGCTACATTGGGCATGAAATGATTTAACTGCGCTGTTCGCCACCACTGTTAGCAGAGGGTGTTTAATGGTCCGAATGGGTTGTGTCATGGCTCTGTAACTACATTCTTTAAGAAAAAAAAAAAGAAGACTTAAATTTTCTCCCTCTTTTCTTCTTTTGACAGGAGAAAATGCCTGTTACACTGATGGTACAGCTAATAATAAGAGCTGAGAAAGCAGCCATTTCAAATCATTCCAGACCCAAAGGGAAAAGAATGTTCCTGAATGTTCAGAGGTGGCTCCCCACTAGCCTGGAACCAATCTGAAACCTGAGGCAGGAAGAATCAAAGGCCACAGTAAGTTTAGAATGTGAAGAAAATCACATCGTAGATTGAGTTCACTTAACATGGTCACTTAACAGAGTACTTTTTTCCCCCCTACTTTCAGATTTTTTGCGATGCTGGGTGGCTTTGAATTATAGGATCATTATTTCATTCATTACTTCCATAGCTGCAAATGACAACTTATAGCTCCCTATGCTGAAAATAGGGGGATGGAAAAATAAATTTTTTTTATCACCTTTTTAAAATTGTTGTACTACTCACGTTGTATGCATATTTTCTATCATTGTGGGTCCTAGATGTCACAGCTATGTTTAACATGTATTTACTAGAGATATGACAGCAGGAGGGTCTGGGGAATAAACTGGAGTAATGTAAGGTGGGGTGAGTAAAGCGAGGGTGGAGATGGATGGTGGGAATACATTCAACTGCCTTGTAGACTTTTGTGAAAATGGCAACATGCCACTCTGCATAACAATAATAGGAAAAAGTACTGGGTTTAGCTTTTTTATTGAAAAAATGAGTCACTATATTAAAAATTATATTTAAAGTGTATTTGAAATACAAGATTAAGTACTGAGTAATTTCTTTGACCTGATGCCACAAGTCAGCACCCTTATTTTCATCTTTTTTGATTTCATTATTACATTTTATTGTTCATTATATTTAGTGTGCAAATGATTGTGTTTCATTGTGATATTTTCATATATATCTTATAGTCATTGGTTATAGTCATTGTTAGATCAGAAATAATGGAGATGTCATTATGCTTTGTTCTTAGTTTTCTTCCTAGTGCCTATCCTGGTCCCCTTTCTTACCCTTAATAGTCCTTCCTTCTACTTACATTCTATTACTCTCTTGTTCCCTTCCCTCCTCCATTTATGCCTCTTCTTTTCTTTTCATGCTCCCCTTTCTATTTCTATGTAGTATTTCTATTTCTATTTCTATGTATAATATATATATATATATTTTATATGTCATACAATTTAAATCTTAATTCTGCATAGGAGATAAATAGTGCATTTGTCTTTCTGAGTCTGACTTACTTTGCTTAATTCTTAGGTGCCATCTATTTTCCGGCAAGTCTCATTTTTCATTCTTTACAGCTACTGATCTGTTGTTTACATGTACCCCATTTTCTTTATTTGTTTATCTGTAGGAAGCTTCCGTATCATGGCTATCGTGAATAGTGCAGTAATAGATACAGATATGCAAGAATCTCTATGGTATGCCCCTATAGAAACCTTCAGGCATGCACCCAGGAGCGGTATAAGTGGATTGTACTTTTTTACCCCTCGAGGAACCGCCATAATGATTTCCACAATTTATATTCCCACCAGCAGTGTGTAAATGTTCTTTCCCCCTATTCTCACCAGCAGTGTTGTCTGTTGTCTTGATGACAGCCTTAATGACTGGAGTGCCATGGGTTCTCTATGTAATTTTGACTTGCATTTCTCTGCAGGCTAGGGTTATTGAGCACTTTAAAAACACATTTATTGTCCATTTTTATTTCTTTTTATTTTTTAGTACTGTTTATTCAAATCTTTGCCAATTTATTCAATGGATGGTGTTTTTGCTATTTAATGTTTGAGTTATTTATAGACTCTAGATAACAATTCCCTGTCATATACAGTTGTCAAAAATTTTACCACTATCCTTGTACATTGTATCTTCACCCTGCAAGTCCTTTGCCAGGAGGAAGTTTTAATTTTGTGCAGACCCATTCGCCAGTCCTGTGGGTTATTCCTTTGCCACTAGAGTGCTTTTCACATGGTCCATACCTATGTCAACATCTTAACGTGCTTTGTCTGTGATTTTTGTTAGCGATTTCTGGTCCTACATCAAGTCTTTGATCTGTTTTGAGTGGATTTATTTGTGCGAGATGAGAAACTCAGGTCTAGTTTTACTTTATTTTTTTATGTGTAGACACAAGAGTTTCCTAGTACTTGCTGTCTTTCTCCCCCTACCAATGTGTTTTTCCAAAGGTTAGATAGTGTAGCTGTGTAGTGTAGTTTATCCACTGTCCTGTTCCATTGGTCTACATGTTCCAATGGTCTATATTACTTCAGTACTGTATTAGTGTTGTAAACATTACAATCAGGAATTCAAATGCCTCCAGAATTGATCTTGCTCAGGACTACTTTGGTTAATCAGGGTCTTCTGTGTTTCCATGTGAATTTTAAGATTCTTTTTTGACGTTCTTTGAAAAGTGCTGTTGGAACTTTTATGAAGATTGACTTGCATGTATAAATGGTTTCCTGCGATACAAATTGATTGTCAGTCCATGACTAGGGAGGGTCTTTTTTTATTTTATAGCACTGGTTCTCAGTCTTCTTAATGTTGTGGCCCTTTAATACAGTTAGTTGCTCATGTTGTAGTGACCCCCAATCATAAAATTAGTTTGTTGCTACTTCATAACTGTATTTTTGAAACTGTTATGAATCATAATGTAAATATCTGATATGCAATCCCCAGAGGGGTTAAGAACCACTGTCTTATAGTGTCTTCTTCAATTTCTTTCTACAGAGTCTTGAGGTTTTCATGTAGGAATCTTTCATCCCCCTGATTAGGTTTCTTCCCACCTCTTTTCTCCTCCTACCTCCTAACTCCAGCACCATTGTTAAGGTCAATGCTACATGTAAACGGGGAGACTATGAGGTTATCAAACAGGAAGTCAGGGACACAGGTGTGAGGAAAAGGTTGATCATTTTAAGCACTATAATTTCTCTATACAGTGTGACAAAAATACCTGAGGCAATCCACTTACAGGGAGGGAGGACTTACTATGCTCCATGGTTTCATATATTGCAATTCACAGTCACATGCCCTGTTGATGTGGGCCTGTGGCATAATGCTATATCATGGTAGGGAGCATGTGGCATTGCAAAACTGTTCTTCTCATAGTGATTGGGATGCAGAAAGACTGGAAGGGACTGGGTCTCCATATTCCCTTCCAAGGCACTCCCTCAATGATCTAATTTTCTTCCAGGAGGCCACACCCCCTAAAGATTTCCTCATCTCCCAGTAGAGCCATTGGCTGTTATCCTTTAATACCTGAACCTTTGAGGACATTCAGATCCAAACTATCACGTTTTGATTTTATGTCTCTGATTATCTACCTCAAATTTCTCAAGTATTATAATGTGTAAGGAGTACCTAGAGTTTTTCAATATGGAGTTTACTTACCAAAGCCCTAGATTTTTCCATTATTTTGATGGAGATGGGTATGGGATATCTTCTTGCTTACCAATACTTAGTTGTGGTATAAGTGGCTCTGTAAAAAATATTGAATTCTCTTTCCCTTGATAATGAAGAATAACTCTCTTTTTGGCCCAGAGTGACAGAAGGTGCCACTCCAAATGTGAGTCATATGTCTTCAAAACCTAGTGACATGGCTAGCTTAACTGGAAATCAGACCCAGTAATGTGGCTCTGGAATTGCTGTAAAGAATTGCAATCTTATAAATGGTTCCAGGAAATAAGTGTATTATGATAGGCAGCTTTTTATACCATGCACAAACTTGTATCTCAGATTAATGAAACAGCTCAGTTGTTGAACACCTTTGTACCAGTCAGCTTTTTATTATTTCACACAAACCCTGGAGAAATCAACTGAAAAGAAGATAGATTTGGCTTATTTTGGTTCATGGTATCAGATCTTCTATAGACTTCTGGATCCATTGTTTTTAGATCGGGGTCAAGGCATGGTGGAGGAATTGCTCATTTTGTGGGAGCCATGAATGGGGGTTGCTGGGAAGGTGACAATAGGCAATGTACACCTCCCCAAGAGCATGCTCTTAGAGGTCTACTCAAACTCCTAGCATCATAAATAAAGTACCTACTTCTAGGAGGTCCTGATGCTGTCCTTGCATGGCAAGACAAAGCAAAGAGCAGAGCAGATGAACTGGATGCCAGTGGTTGGGGACAATCATTCATGTGGGTATTTTTTGGGGGGTCACATATTTACTAATTCTATAGATCTTCTGTAGCCATGTCATATCCTGCCCAGGAAGACTCTGCAACAGGGCTAGACCACTCTGTCTCTTCACATCTTGTCAGTTCTTAGACTTAACTGAGAACTCACACAAGTCAGATTCAGCCTTGGCTCGCTGCTTCAGAAAGAAATAAATAGACATCAGCAAAAGCAAGAAGGAAGTAGTGTAGATCGCCTTATCTTCCCTTTTCTTCTTTCCTCTGCTCCACACCTTCAGGGACACAAATAAGAGTCAGAAAGTCAGGTGGGAGAGGAGGCAGTGAGGCGAAAAAATAGAGAAGAAATAGAATATATTCCCATTGCAGCCTTCTGCACTTAAATAACCTAGAAGAGTCAAGAAGCTTTAACTTCACGTAAAATTCAGACTCTGAATACACTGCATTGGGCTGGATGTATTTATTACTGTACTTACGTTGGAAAGTGAATGAAGATATTCTCATTATCTAATAACGATGGAGGAAACTATGTATTTCATCAGATTTTATGCAAGAGTAGGGAGATAACTAGATACCCAAAGTGGATTAAAGGACAAATAGGACAAAAATAAAGCCTTTTTAAAAATGTAGCTATCTTGGTCTTGAATATGCTGCTTGGCATTTGCTTGCCTTGTGTAAACAACCAAGCAACACATAGCAGTTAGGCCAGCCTAGCTGGACCATAGCCAACTTGCCAATAAGAACATGCAAGAAAGGACTATCTGAACATGCAGGGATTTTGCTGAAGTAATTAAATGCAATTTAACATAGTTTTGAAAGTGTCAGGCAGCACAAAATTGAGCCTCATTGCAGAAGGGAAACCTGATCATTGGCTCTCGAGCTGCTGTGACAGCATTCCTAATGTCTGTAGTGTTTAGACTGTGCCTTTTGCCTCCTAGGGTTTGGCTTAGGCAGTGGCTAAGTCTATGACACGAATCTTCCACGGCTTGGGGAGTTTCATAGAGTCTATTCCTTTGCAATCTTCATCCTAACTCAGCTATAAAATCCATGCAATTGAGTTAAAAGGGCCGCTTTCCATTCAGGGATGTAGAAAATGAAATCACAGGGTAATGGCAATGTCATAACTCTAAATTATTTAAGTCCCAATCTCCTTTGGCCTGAATTTATGAACTTCTATATGCCTGTGAAAACTTTAATATAGAGCTGTAACTGATATGTCTTCTTCAAAACAGGAGAGGAATCTTAGACAAAAATTAGAAGTAAGAATAAACCTTACGATTTTCATGTAACCCTTAACTGTATCCTTTGTAGGAGATGGATCTTAATTCATTTTCTAAGCCATAGTCTTCTGAATGATAGTTAGTAAAAGTTTGATTCTTAATTGTGTTATTATAAATACTTTTTGCTGTACTCTATGTCTTTGAGTAGAAAGAAATTATGAAAACGGAGCATTTTGTTGAACTGAAATTATATTGTTAGATGTTATGAGCACTGGTTTCTATTTGTGCATTATGTGTCATCAGTTAGAGAGTAAGCAAAAACTATCATCCAAAGAAAATTCTGTTTTTTTTTTCTGCTGGTCTGACTTTGCTCAACATTATCTGCAGGGAGCTGTGACCATCTTGAAGGTTAAAATGCTCTTTAAGTGTCTTTCATTATGTATGGCACGTAGGTCTTCACTTAGGCCCAGTGAAGGCATTTACAAGGATGCCATCCAAGAATATGAACTCAAATTACCCTATTCCAGACCATCTGAAAGGCATATTGGAAAGAAGCAATGATTAGAAAAGACCATCTCAGGGAATTCATTAGCGTCTCCTCCCTCGCATGCTTTAAGTTATCCTGGAGCAAGCTCCATGGTGGATAAGCAATGCATTTGGTTATCAGCATTGCCCTTTGAAGCTACTCTCCCTGTGCATCAGTGTAAAAGGATGCGCTCAGTTTTTAAGGAGACCTCTACACAGATGAGGCATGTAAAATCTGCATCTTCATTTATTCTGACACCATCTACTACATTATTTAATGTGCCCTATGTGAATTGGCACATGACACATGCTTTTAGAATTTGGTTCTTGAAATCAAAACAACTTACATTTGTTGTGAGAAACTCATCACTAAGCGTCTTTCTTTCTGGTTATAGGGACTGATCATGATTTACTGGCTTGTGTTTTATGTCCATGATTCTGGAGTATGCTCTCAACCTATGAACCTTCTGCACGCTGTTCCAAATTATTTGTGCAAAAGCAAAGCTGCTAATCAACCTCCTGTAATTTCTCTTAATGGCAGTCTGAGCAACCTGCCTTTAAAGCATATACAGATTTTTAAGTTACTTAAGAAAACAAAATATTTTAACATGGAATTAGACTATTTTGTGATACTATTGTGGTGATTACAATAAATAGGATGGTGGAACAATTAGCCATTATTAGGCTATTGTTGAAGCAGCATCTGAGTCAACTGTTGTCTTGTTAAAATAATTTCAGCAACAATATATTTGTGAAAAATTAGAGTGAAAATTACATAAACTAGTCTTTTATAAAGGTAATACTCTTTAAACTTTTTGATGAAACATCATTTCTATAAAAAATTACTTGTGAGAAAAGTCTATTTTTTGTCAAGGAGAATACTAAACCATGTGGGTTTAATAGTTACCTCACAAGTGTGCCTAGATTGATTCCTTAGTTCATTTTTAAGCTGATAATTTTCTGTGTTAAAATCTATAGCTTTTTCATGGATTTTACAGAAGCTTGGTTATCACATGTCACAGATGAAGCACATAGCAATCATTTCTCCTGTCAACTAGGCTTACTCTGTGAATGATGTACTACTAAGCACATTCAGGGCCCATAGCAGTGATGAAGAATTGGTAATACCATGAAAACCCTTCCTGCCTGGTTTACAACCTTCCTTCTCTCCTTCCTTATAAGGCACCAGTTTCTGGGTTCTTTCAGTCTCCATTTCCAATTAGAATACTGTTTAGCTTTTTGTTTTCTTTTTACTTTTTAAAATTCTCATGGGATAGTGTGCCTCTGTTTATACAAACAACACAAAATGAAGCCATTTATTTCTGCCAATTATTTATTAAGCCTTATCGGTCTTTTCTTATCCCTCTACCATGGCCAAGTTCAAGTTTATATGCTGGATTCCTAAAATAATTAATAATCTAGAAGAGGCTTTGTTTCTTTGTTGTTTACCTTCAAAACACAAACAGAAGCAAACTGTAATCAACTATCTTGTAATTTAGACAAGGCAGAGAGTAGAGGGATATTCACAGCACTGGGCTTTATCAGAAAGCTTAGCATTAGGGATGGTTAAAGAATACACACCATGAATTTTGCCTGAGGTGAGTTTTGGTTAAGCAACATGCTGCTGGAATTTAGGATCCAAATGTATTTACTAGACCAACCCTTGTCTTTTTTTTTTTTCTAAGAAGGGCTGCAGAGTCTTTTAATCACACTATTTTAATATGATGCAAGATAAATATTTAATGTATTTCATGTCTATCAGTTAGGGTGGGAGAAAGAGTTACTAAAATAATTTTTTCATATTTCTTTATGTATAATGCTGATGTTTTTCACAGAAAGCATATCTTTATATGTAACTTAAAAATAATTTTTTTACATTTATATTATTCTATTCTATGAAGAGAAAAACTAAGTATGGGAAGGGCATTTAAAACCTATTATTAAGGCCTTCTAGCACATTTTGAAGTGTGGCAACTGATTAAAGTGTGGCAACTGAGAAGTGCTGGGGATGTCTTTCTGTATGCTGTGAATGTGCTGCTCTGATTGATTGATAAATAAAATGCTGATTGGCCAGTAGCCAGGCAGGAAGTACAGTATAGGTGGGACAAGCAGAGAAGAGCATTCTGGGAACAAGGAAGGCTGAGTCAGGAGTCGCCAGCCAGACACAGAAGAAGCAAGATGTAAAAGTACCGATAAGTCACAAGCCACGTGGCAACTTACAGATTAATAGAAATGGGTTAAATTAAGATATACGATCTAGATAGCAAGAAGCCTGCCATGGCCATACAGTTTATAAGTAATATAAGTCTCTGTGTGTTTACTTGGGTCTGAGCAGCTGCAGGCCCAGGCAGGACTGGAGAAAACTCCAGCTACATAGAAGTCTTATTGTATTACCGGCATTTGTTAAAAAAAATTAACCCCAAACTACTGTGACATTAAATTTATTAATCAAGGTACTCAGGCATGAGAGGGCATTAACAGCCCAGAGTTTAGCTGCCTTGTCCCTCCAAACTGTACATTTTAGTTCCTCCTTCCACAAATCTCTCTCCTTCACACTTGCTTCATCATGAGTTTTCCTCAAAATGATCAAATTTAAGAAAGATCAGGCATTCATTTTTAACTGTGCTATTGTCATGTCCTTTATATGATAATTAGTGCACGAAAAAAAGTGAAATATGCAAAAAATCAATAAAGATAAATTATAGAAAGAGAACATGAAATGTGCTTATTTTCCAGGGGGCAGGGATTAAACCTAGAATCTTGCGCCTGGTTGTCAGGTCCTGGGTCACTGAATTAATTTCCAGCCATGAATATGTTTAAACGTAATTTAAAGAATTTGCAGAAGATATTTGCTGAGTGGTAAAGATTACAATCTGTTGAAAGAACATGTTGAGTAGCCAACTGTATGATCTACTACTGAAATGTCAGGACTTAAGAGAAAAATGGGGCAAATGGCATAAAAACTGAGGTCAGCGAGGGAGTACTCAGGCAGTAGTAAAGGTTCTTCAGTATAGGAGAGTGGGGTCATAGGCCAGGGGATCCCCACCTGGAGTGTGAGAACTGTTCAAGTATCTGCAGCCTGGGATGCAGACATGGGTAGTGAGAGGGCTGAGCGGTCTCATGGGGAGTCCCTAGTGATACAGCATCGTCCTACAGGCTTAGCAAATGTTTTCATTTCAATGCCCCTATTTTTTCTTTAAAAAGAACATATTTTGATTTTACAATAGATATTTATTCATTCATTTATTTTTGTGAGACAAGCTCTCCTCCTGTATCTAGGGTAGCCTGCAACTCATACCAGTCCTCCTGCCTCAGCCTATCATGGTCTAGGATTTCAGTTACTTACTGTCATACCTGGTTTGGAATTTATTTTTGATACTAGAATTTATGCTTTTCAAATTTAGAATAAAACTTATTGAAAAAAATCTTGGCAGACATTTCACTTTCCTTCCTTCCTTCCTTCCTTCCTTCCTTCCTTCCTTCCTTCCTTCCTTCCTTCCTTCCTTCCTTCCTTCCTTCTTTCCTTCCTTTTTCTTAAAGTAAAGTCATGCTTCATGCGCTTGGTTTAGTTTATAAGTGTGTGTTTAAGGAATGTATATGTTTTCTGAGTGTGTTATGATGGGCAAAGCAAACCTCAAAGACTTCTGAGTTGATAAAGGTTCTGGTGTGTCTTTGGTTGCTTTTGTCTCATAAAATTTTCTCATTAGTTTTAAGGAATAGTGGTGGCCATCCAGGCTGATAAGGTATTACCCATGAATCTAAGGAAATGTTCAATATTTTAGAGTCAGGAAAAATAGATTTTGTAGCTTGACCTTTAAGTTAAGCTTTCCTTTTCCGAAGTATATTACCTTGCAAAGCACACAGGGAACCAGAGCCAGCTGGTGACCTTTTGTTAACATGTAGTTTTGAGAAACGGGAAAAAAACCATTGCATAGATCAGGAATTTTATTACCTGAAAGGACTGGGAGTCAGTTGTAAGTTACACTTTCTTAGAAAGACAGCTAGCCATGGAACTTTGGGGCAGATGGTCCCTTTTGTAGAATACTGTGGCTCCCACACTGTCATCTGAAGGCTGCTATGGCAAGTGAGATGCAAACAGTTCACAGAGGGTACAGATGAACAGGAGGTGGGAAAATATTTGACATGTTGCTACCAGGAACATCCCTGTTGCTTAAAATGCACCCGGCTCTAATTAGAGTTAATTGAAAATTACCCTAATTAATTAAGAGTTGGTTTGTGATTAGATAGGAATGTGAAGTTGATGGGGCAGTGTCCACCTATATAGCCATAAAACCATGATACCCAAATGGTTTGTATTCAAGGATCTACTGGAGCTTTAGTTTTAAGTAGTGGTGAGCTGCACCACCTGGATACTAGGTCCTCAGCTAGAGCAGGAAGGGCTCTGAATCCCTGAGCCATCTCTCCAGCCTGTAAGGTACATTTCATTCAATCCATCACAGTCAGGAAGCCTATGTAATAAGAAAGATATGTGTATGTGTCTGTGGGAATATACACTATGTGTGTTCAGGCATCTGTGATGGCTAGAAGAAGACTTCAGATTCCCTGTTTTGGCTAGCTGTCTGACATGGGTGTTGGAAACTGAATTTCTGCAAAAGCAGGAAATATTTTTAACTCATTCCTAGCCCCTCCTTACTCTTTGTACAGCAATTAGAGGAGTTCTGTGACTGTCCAGTGAAAAGGTATTTCTATGCTCAAAACCCTGCCATGGTTCCCATTCAACTGAAGAAAAGCCACAATGCCCAATGTAGTAGCCCTGTGGGTTTGTTATGAGGTAGCTCCCAGAAACCATGTCTACTGTTTCCTCTAGTACATTATACTCCAGCCATACCAGGCTCTGTGCCATTCTTTGATTATGCTAACTTACTTAAGATCTTTTGTCTTGATTTCTTCTGGGATCCACTGCTGTGTGATCAAACATTCTCTTCATAGTCAGGCCTTTCCTAACTATACTAGGTAAAAGACTAGTCTTCTTGTCTCCTACCTATCTCATTTTCCCATCCCTTTACATTTCCTAGTTTTCTCTATAACAGGAATCACCATATTATGCCCTATGTATTTATTTGTTCATTGGTACATTTTTATTTTTTGACTGGTGTAGTTCATGGATGTGTCCTCGGGATCTTGCTTAAAGTGGATGTTTAGTAAATATCTATGGAAATAAAGGAATTAGGAAGTTTTGAGACATGTATGGCAAAAATCATTTATTTATTAGGAATTATGATGTTTAATTATCATCTGTTAAGTACATTTACACCTTGACTTATGATAGGATAGCATGCCAAAAATATCATAAGCCTAAAACACTTTCAGGACTATAGCCTACTTACTGTATGTTGTGCTTAGATGCCCAACATGATGTAAAAAGTTTGGCTGTTTACACAGATTGTGTAGCTGACCGTGAGCTGAAGCTCACTGCACAGGCATTCTACTGCATGTTTGCTAGCTAGGGAATGATCAGAACTCAAAGATAAGAATATGGCTACTATAGGCATAGATTTCTATTGTATCATATTAAAATTGAAAAATTATAATTCAGATAGATGATTATGGCTTGGGGGTACATAATGCTTCAGAATTTCATAGATAAACAAAGGTGGCCATGGCTCAAGCACAGTCACATGAGCCACCGTTCCTGACTATTGGCATGCTTGCTATGGTCTGTGTTGAAGAAGATGAAGGCTTTCAAGAAATGTTCCATGCCTTCTGCATTGTGAGACAAACTGTTTAAGCAACAGCTGAAAATTTGTATAAAGGCATTACTTCAAAATGATGATCTATTCTTATGCTTTTCTTTCCCCTCTATCCTTTTGTCTGTCAGCTGATTTTTAAAACTTGTCTCATGCTAGTGATCAGAGAAAGCAGTGATGAGTGGATCAGTGCCAGTTAGAAAAATTCTGCCTTATACTTCTTGGTTTGGTAGAGACTTTCAACCTCTGCTCCAGTTAACGGGACATGGCTGGTCTTGTTCAGCTGGGCTGTTCCTTGTGGAGATGCATCTGTGAAATGAGTACTCAAAGGCCTGAGAAATACTGGCAGACCTCACCCACACTGACAACACTGGGGTTCTTGGTAAAGCCGCATGCCTGTGTGGGGCTGACTTCTCTCAGGATGTCAGTGTAGTTCTTGGCCTGGAAGGGAGGCATGATACACTGAGAGGCATGGTCTGCTTTGAGGGTGGCTTCTGCACTCAGCCTTTTATTCCTCAGCTGATGACCAATGCAGGCTTTTAGGAAGTCAGTGCATCTGTGGGGATGTGCCCTATTATCTTTTCTCAGAGTTAGACTTGCCTGGAGCCTGCTTTAACTCCCATTACCTTGCATCACAACCATCCTTCACACACCCTCGCTTGTAGGGGACCAGAACCTGCAGCCATAGCCCTGAGCCAGTGAGCTTGTACAGAGAGTTGGGGAAGGATCCAGGGTGACTAGAGAGTCTCGGGCCCTGAGCAAGACTGAGACATTCTGTTCCAGAACCAAACCAGAAGCAGAATCAAACCACTCCTGGCATCATTCCCCTGCTCTCTTCTACTCCATTCTCTGAGCTTCCCATCTGCTAATTGCTCTGCTTTCTGTCCAGTGAATCGCTCATTTCCTATTTCCTCTGTTCCTCTTACGCACCACTGACTTAAGCTGAAGAGAACAGCTGGCTTTTAAAGCAGCCTTGAGGTAGTGGAGGCGAATAAGAGCAAAAATTACTGTAAGCAAAGACTGCAGTTGCAACATTAGATATTAGAGTCCCGAGAAGACATTTCTTCTTGAGGCATCCTTGGGAACATCTTTTCTGCTTGCAAAGAGCTCTCTGAGCCAGACTTTCTAGTTTATTTTCTCTGGAGTGGCATTTTGAAGTTCTTTGTGCTCTTCTGGAGTGCATCCAAGCAATGAACAAAATTGTTTCCAGCATGATCAGAGAGAAAAGAAGTAAAAAGCTAAGAAGGGTACCCAATGTGTTAAAACACTGAACGTGGCAGGGCAGGCTGTTTACAAGTCAACAGTCTTTCCGTCTTCCTGGGCTCTTCTGAGCTTTGTTCTGTTAACATTGTCTGCCAGGACACATTCCATCACTCCGTTTGCAGCTCATGCAGAAATGTCAGTAACTCACCCGAGCAGTTTTCCTGTGCCAGTGGCTAGGTGCACACACGCTGTACTACCATCATCCTTCAAAATGCCACTTTTAATACAATGTTCTTCCTTACCTACAGAACTCTCATCCTAAAAGCGTGTAAGTTGCATCACACAATAAACCTGTTCCACCAAAGTTTTAGTGATGCTCAAACTTACGAAGAGGATCCTCTTCTAGTACTCCACACAAACAATGCCTAATCCTATCAAGAACTGAAAGCATGTGTTGGGCTTGTAAAGAGGTGATAGCAGAAGGCACACTAGCTCTACTCTTCTGTCATTAACTGCATTAAAATGCAAAGAGAGCCAGTCCAGAAGCATCAAGACCCATGCTGTGGAGTGGTCTAATCAATGTAACTGTTCAGCCCCGAATAAATTAACAGGAAGCAATGTCAGCTCACTGAATCCCAGGAAATCACATCTTATGGAAGAGTAATTAACTTACTGAAACTGGAGAGTGAGAGACGCCAAGATTTGTTTAGCAATGTTTGCAACCCTATCAGAGAGTACACCAGAAATGAGTGGTATACGTGTTGACAGATACGCCTCTGGAAAGCGAGACAGAACTAGCAGATGGATCCCACCACTGTGTGTAAGTTGATTGCAGTTTGTCAGAGGGAAAGACATTGAAAACCCTCCAGATGGTTTCCTCAGAAAAGAAGAAGAGCCCCAGAGTCAGTGTGTCTAAGTGTGTAGGTTGTCTCTGAGCAGTCGTGTGTGCTCTGAATTCTTGTTACCTGTGTTTGTTGGCTTTATAATTTTATCTGTGGATGCCATTTGACCTTTATGAGGGCTGTTACAAGAAGATATTCATCTTTGTATCCCAAGTGGCTAATATACTGCTTTGCATATTACTGAGAGCTGCTGGTAGCAAGAGGCTGTGGGAGTATGCAGCAGGTGACACCTAGTATTCAGCAGGTCGACCCACCAGACTCTCTGATGGGGACCCCACCTGGCAAGACCGTGGAGTTACTGACTGTTAATGACCAATTGCTCCTGTCTGTAATTTCTCTCGTGCACTTTTTCATTTCTTCCGTAAGAACAGCTATGGGTTTTTTCCCACTGCTGGTGTGTTCATCTCATGTATATATTCTATCTATTGGGCACACATATCCATGGATGGTCAGAAAGATGACTTCTCATCTAGCTGTATAAAATTGATATATAGAAAATATACTAGGATATGCTTCATGACTAGATCTATTGTCCCATGAGGACTGTAGATGCTTAAAAACCTGCCTTGCTCTTTTTGCTCAGACTAACTGCACACAATTAGCTCATCTTTACCTCAGAGCAAGTTCAAACTAGACTAAAGGCATTTTGCAAACAAACTGTAAGTTTAAAACCTTACCATTATGTACAAGGTCAGAGCTGTAGGTGTCTACCAAGGTTACTACACAAAGCACCCTAAGAAAAGCATGCCAATTCTTGGCTTGCTAAAGTCAAACTGCTAGATAACTCAGACTAGTGGCCACGGCCCAAAAAAAGTACCAAGCACCTTGTCCCTGCTTGTGCGTTACCATGGTAATGGTTCTACTCACTTATTGTCTATTCTAGAAATGTGCTATGACCTTGAGGGTTTTGAAATTTTTTTCTCAGGATTGCAAGGAGTCTCCTGTTAGAAATGTGTAGATAGTCAGGCAAGAGAGGAACTAAGAATGAGAGCCGATAAAAATTAAAACTTAGGAAAAATAAGATAAAAAGAAGCTGTAGATTTAGAGAAGCAGAACAATGAAGAGACATGATTTGAAGAGCATGTGTGTGAGGTAATTTGTTTCATCCCCAGATACCCTAGTTCCTTTCACTTCCTATAGTGTCTGATCTGAACCTTGAAGATGTCCAAAGGGCTGGCCTCTGAAGGACTTGGATAACATATGGTGAGTGTATAGAATATGTATGATGAGGAATGAAATTCATAACATAGCTCCTGCTCAGGGAGCTGGAGTCTACTGACTAACACCCACCAACTGCTCAGGTGAGCAGAACACAGATAAATATATTCATGGGAAATGAGAACAAGGCCAACAGGAATATGGCACTGACTGCTCCTGTTCACTCACTTCCACTCATACATGTGCCCTCTTACCACATTTGAAATGTACCAGTCATCTTTGAAAGTTGGTGGGAATGCAAACTTGTACAGCCACTTTGGAAATCAGTATGACGGTTTCTCAGAAAATTGGGAATCAATCTTCCTCAAGACCCAGCTATACCACTCTTGGGCATATACCCAAGGAATGCTAAATCATACCACAAGGACACATGCTCAACTATGTTCATAGCAGCATTGTTTGTAATAGCCAGAACCTAGAAACAACCTAGATGCCCTTCAATTGAAGAATGGATAAGGAAAATGGAGTACATATACACAATGGAGTACTACTCAGCAGAGAAAAACAATGACATCATGAGGTTTGCGGGCAAATGGATAGAACTAGAAAATATCATCCTGAGTGAGATAACCCAGACTCAGAAGGACAAACATGGTATATACTCACTCATAAGTGGATAATAGATGTAAAGCAAAGGATAACCAGATTGTAACCATCAGCTCCAGGGAGGCTAGCTAGTAAGGAGGACCCTAGGAAGGACACATGGATTGCCCAGTGATGGAGAAATGGATGAGATCTACATGAGCAAACTGGGGGTGAGGGGAGGGTAATGGAAGGCAAGGGATGGGGGATGAGAGCGGGAATGGGAACAGAATGGGAGAACAAGGAAAGAGATGTTATGATAAATGAAGACACCAGGGGAATAGGGAGAAGCAGAGTGCTGGGGGGAGGGTTTCCCAGGAATCCACAGGGATGACTCCACCATAGACTACTGGCAATGGTCGAGAGGGTACCTGAGCTAGCATACTCTGGTGATCAGATGGCTGAATACTGTTGCTAGAGTTTCCCTGCCTGGCCCACAGTCAGGACAAATCTCTCTCACCTGCCAGTCTCACAGCCGCTCAGACCCAACCAAGTAAACACAGAGACTTATATTGCTTACAAACTGTATGGCTGTGGCAGGCTTCTTACTAACTGTTCTTATAGCTTAAATTAATCCATTTCCATAAATCTATACCTTGCCACGTGGCTCATGGCTTACCGGCATCTTTACATGCTGCTTGTCCTGGAGGCGGCTGGCTGTGTCTCCTTCCACCTTCCTGTTCTTTTCTCCTCTCTGTTAGTCCCGCCTATACTTCCTGCCTAGCCACTGGCCAATCAGTGTTTTATTTATTGACCAATCAGAGCAACACATTTGCCATACAGAACATCCCACAACAGAATACCCTGACTGTCATCATGGAGCACTCATCCAGTGACTGATGGAGACAGATACAGAGATCCACAGCCGGATCCCAGGTAGAGCTCCAGGAGTCCAGTCGATGGGGGAGAGAAGGGATTCTGTGAGCAAGGGATATCGAGACCATGACTGGAAAAAATACAGAGACAACTAGCCAAACTAGTGGAAATGCATGAACTGTGGACCAATAGCTGAGGAGCCCCCATGGTACTGGACTGGGCCCTCTGGATAGGCCAGACAGGTGTTTAGCTTGAACTGTTTAGGGAGTCCCCAGGCAGTGGGATCAGAACCTGTCCCTAGTGCATAAACCAGCTTTTTGGAACCTAGTGCCTATGGTGGGACATTTTGCAAAGCTTTGGTACAGAAAGGAGGGGCTTGGACCTACCTCAATTGAATGTACCAGGCTCTGCTGACTCCCCATGGGAGACCTTGCCTTGGAGGAGGTGGGAATGGGAGGGGCGGGTTGGGGGGGAATGCTGGGGGGTGGGAGTAGGGAGGACAGGGGACTCTGTTGTTGGTATGTAAAATGAATAGAAAATCTCTTAATAAAAACAATTTATTTTTTTAAAAAAGAAAGTGAGTATCTCTCTTATGTCAGGGTTACAGATACATGCTCTTTCTTCTCACTGGGACTCTTTTTCTCAATCTTCCATGTCATAGGTATGTGTATGGATATATATGTATATAAATAATATAAATATAAATTCATATTTATATTTATATATGTATTCCTTGATTACATTGTCTAGCTAATTTGGCCTTAACTTCCCAAACTTTATTGTGGCACCCAATAAGATAAAACAACTCATTTACTTGTTTACTTTTTTACTTTAACTTTTTGATGCAGTTTATTTCTTTGTTTACAACATGAATGAGCCAACACCACTGGAGAAGACAGCAGAGGTTACCCTCTCACGCCTTGCTTTAATTGTGCCACTTTAAATTTTCCTTCCTACAAACAGGATAAAATCCCTGAGCTTTGTGTCACTTCACTGAGAAGTCACTTATTTTATTTGTTTATTGTCTCTAGACCTGAGAAGCAAGGAAGGTCCTTTTATCTCTTCTTTTTTTTTACTGGAATGTAAGCTCCAAGAGGGGCAGGGTTTTTTCCTAGTGCCCCCTGCAGTGTTCAGCTAAGAGCTGTCCCTCAACAAGTCTTTTAAAAAGCAGATAATTAGCATTCTACCAACACTGTCACATGTTCTGAGGCACACGAAGGAGAAACATTTTTACAGTATAAGAAGATTTGAAGTTCCTTTCAGAAGGGTGAGACCACATTAGATGTTCAGAGACAGGTTATTTCTCCCAAGTTAATACATAAGCAAATAACATTTCAATGTAATGAAGCATATGGGTCTGTCTATATTTCCCAGGCTAATCTTGAACTTCTAGGCTCAACCAATCCTTATGTCTAGCCTTTGGAGTCAATATGACTACAGTAAAAAGAAAGTGTGTGTGTGTGTGTGTGTGTGTGTGTGTGTGTGTGTGTGTGTATTATTGTTTGTTGTTTTGAGATGGGGTCTTACTATAGTCCAGGCTCCTTTTGAACTTGGCAACTTCCTGCCTAGGCTTTCTGAGCATGAGGATTATATGTGTTCATTGTCAGATCAAAAGAATTTTTAACAAGTAATTTATGAAAAATATTTTCAGATATGCACATTCAGTTTGGCATCTACTAGTAAACTATAAAAATTTGTTTGAAAAAAGATAAACTAATAATATTACAGATTTTAGTGTGAGCATGTTTATGCTCCAGTATTATGTAAAACTCTATCTTGGTAGACCTTCACTGTTTGTGTAATAACATTAATGCTTCAAGCCAGATGTCTGAATCATGGGATTAGGATATGACTGTAAACCCTTTATAACACTGTAGACCTAGTTTCTGGGGACTGGGTGCAGAGTGGATATCTGCCTGATCACTGAACTAAGATTCTGTTTGTCACTTACTCACAGAATGATTTCTGAGCAAGGCACTGAACTTTGCTCTACTTATAAAATTGACTAATCTTATTGGCTTCATAGATTTTGACTCACAGGGAGGCAATGAAAAGTGGTTAAAACAAGGATTGATACATGACAAGAACTGCATGCAGATGCATTGTTCTTCACATGCACTACCATTCTCATTACAGTTTTGCTTCGCACAAGCAATTAGAAATGCAGAATATCGGGCTGGAGAGATGGCTCAGAGGTTAGGAGCACTGCTTGCTCTTCCAAAGGTCCTGAGTTCAATTCCCAGCAACCACATGGTGGCTTACAACCATCTGTAATGAGATCTGGTGCCCTCTTCTGGCCTGCAGGGATATGTGCAGACAGAACACTGTATACATAATAAATAAAATAAATCTTAAAAAAAAAAGAAGAAATGCAGAATATCTTCCATGAAAAAGCAAGAGACAGAGAATGTCCATCAGACTCCTATGGACTTAGGCTATTTTCCTATGTGATCAGTGAATTCAATTTTTAATTGACATTTGTTTTATGTAAAATTGCACAATTAGTAATTTCACCTTTCTAAATGAACCAACCACATTTTTGAATGATCTAAAATATTGTACTACTTAGGCAGTATCACACATTCCATGAACTTGATTTCAGATAATATATTTTCCTATGAATAATTACCTGTGCAGAAATCATCATAGTTTAGGAACGAGAGCTACAATTTTCTTACTTAGATAAAGTACAGTGAGACAACAAATAATCCATTATTTTCACTTTCTTGTGACAACATACATGACCCAGAAAACATTAAGGGTGGAAGGATTTATTTTGTCCTATAGTTTTAGAGAATATCAGTATATTACAGCTGCGAAGGAGGGAAAATCAGTTTAATTTCTGGCAGTGGGAGTCAAAGTCCAGTCTCTTCTAAGACTCTGGCAATCTCCTTACTGTAATCCCCTACAAAATCATAATAAAAAAGGAGACCACATACTTCCAACATATAATGGCACAGCATATACACTAATGTTCCCAAAGGAAGGAAAGAGAGCATAATGAGGAAATACTGGACCAAAGAAAGACTGAAAATCATCTGGGCAAACTCCACACTGTATATCTCCATGTTGGATGTCAAAGTGCTCTCCAGATCTCCAACTCCTTTCAGCTTTGTTGACTGCAACACACTTCTTTCTCTTGTGCTGGTTCCACTCCCTGTTAGCAGCTCTCCTGTGCAGGTATCCCATGGCTCTGGCATCTCCAACATCTTGGGGTCAAACCACCGCAAGAATGTAGCATGAGATCTTCACATTGTGCTGGATCAGGAAGAAAAATTTCTCTAGAACAAGGGGCTAGACTATGACCTTTCAGAGACTCTCCTCCTGAACCTACTTTGCAATTTTCTAAAAGTTTTACGGTCTTCCAAACTAATATCATTAGGCCCAGATCAAGTATTCAAAACTTGAGACTGTGAGGGGCAAATTTGGATTCAGAGGATAAAAGAACACTCCTTTCACAGGTGGTCAGATGGAAAATTTTGTTCATACAGTGGATTTTGATTACATTCTTTCCCCTCCCCTAACTCCTCTCAGATCTTTTCCATATCCGTACCTACTCGACTTCATATTCTCTCTCTCTCTCTCTGTCTCTCTCTCTCTGTCTCTCTCTCTCTGTCTCTCTCTCTCTCTCTCTCTCTGTCTCTCTCTCTCTCTCTCTCTCTCTCTCTCTCTCTCTCTCTCTCTCTCTCTCTCTCTCTCTCTCTCTCTCTCTCTCTCTCTCTCTCTCTCTCACACACACACACACACACACACACACA
>CABHPQ010174859.1:6694-34448 GCA_902168405.1 Peromyscus aztecus | reverse complement strand
ACACACACACACACACACACACACACACACACACACACACACACAGAGTCTTTACTCACACACACAGCGCTTTACTCAATAACATTCATAACCAGGTCTCAGCTGATATGGCTGTATATCGTCACATGCCGGTAAGTCAGCTGCAGTTTGGTTTATTGTGCCTAATGGTGTGTACACAGAACTACCAAGGCCCAGGCAGGAAGACACTCGGGTTTTATCTGGATGAGGGTAAAAAAGGCATGGAAGATCTCACCCTAGAGACACCTTTAAGCCATGCAGCAGAAGCAGAAGAGGGTGGAGAAGTTAAGAATGGCAGTTTGGGCATGAAAGCAGGTGGCTGGCCTGGGAAATGTGGGCCGATGTGTGAAGCAGTCGGGGGAGGAGATTGACAGATTGGTACAGCAAAACCAGGGAAGAGTCTGGAATGGCCTCCACAGGGGTATGGCCTTCCCGGGAGGTTCAGCTGGAGGGTGACAAGCTCCAATTTGTCTTTTAAAGGAGTTCCATTAGCTGTGAAGTCTGGCTTGGGGTGTTGGGGGGGGGGGGAGCTACTAAATGACCCAGAAGCTGTGAGCTACAAAACTTCCATGGTCTGCAACAACTTCCCTCATTTCCAGAAATGGCCAGTCAGTCCACTGGGCAAGGGTGGAATTGTCTTAGAGCAGAGAGCCCTTCTGTTGCTTAATCAGGGAGCCCAAGGGCGTGTGTGCATCCAGGATTCAAAGACAAATCCTCACTTGCCTGCTCATGTTCCAGTTCTCTGTTGGCCCACACCTCAGGGCTAGGAAGAGTCTCAGTGACTAAGTGGGGACAGCTCATCTGGTCTCAATGCCCGGCTCCCTCGGGCAGTAGTTGGTTGGCTGGGGGTTTCAGGGCTCAGCCCTTGCCTGGCGCCTGTGTCTTCAGGGCTGACCAGGAGGCGGGCTTCTGAGCCGGGTGTTACGCTGGCCTCCAGAATGGCTGCAGGGTGGTGAGAACTGTGTGGTGCAAGTTTCCTCTGGCTGCTTGCCACTGTTCCTGGTGCACACCGACACCCCGCCCTACAGCAGGATGCCCTGCCCTGCAGAGCGGTTGGAAGTGATAAATACGTTTGTTTTTGCATTCGAACCTTTCCTGGCATGGGAGGAAAAGCATCTGCAGCCGCCTGGCCTTGCCTGGAGGCCAGCTCCAGCTTTCACTCGGTCTGGGGCCCTGGGTAATGATTACACTGCTTTGCTGGATCCCAGGCCTCCAAGGACAGGGGTGTGCTGAGATGAAGAGCTCCCCAGCTGCTTATCAACATCAAAGGTTCGTTAATCACACCATCCCAGGTAATCAAAGCTCAGTTTCATCCCGCAGGCCTCATTCTGGCATTGTGCCCTGTGTATGCCAACCCGGAGTGGGAGGAGGTGAGGTACTCCTAAAGCCCGTAGGAAGCTGAACACTTCCCGAGTGGTAGCACGCTTGCTTTCCTCTCCCCTGCCTAGCCAAGAGGGGAGACAGAGGCATCAGACACCACAGAGGCTTCTGTGAACTCCAACCACCCTAGTAGGTGCCCCCTTATTAGGACCGTCTTTGGCAGGGGCAGGTGATGCCAGGGCCAGGGAACCACTGGCTGCTTTGTAGGGCAGTTGGCGCCAGAGTTGCCAACGCCATTGCACAATCTAACTCCGGGCAGATATTTGCCAAACTCCTCTGTGTGTCAAGTGTGGCGCTCACCGTATGATCAGGAGACTTGTTTTAAGTTAGGCTACGCTGTACAGTAATAACCAAGGAGCTTGTCTGGTTGCCACATGCTAATTTCTGAGGATCAAAAACCTAAGGATTAAAAGTTACCTCAGTCTTAATCTGGGAAATACATTATGTTCTGATGAACAAGAGAACAAGAGCCCCCCTTTTTGTTCTGTTCAAGTGGAAGTTAAAGAGAGTTGGGGGGCTAAGGTTTTGCTGCAGTACAACACTGCAATTCAGTGTCCAGTTTGCAGGATGGACAAGACGGCTCAGCAGGTAAAGGCACTCGCCCTGCTGACCTGACAATCTGAGACAACCGGACAACCCCCGGAGACCGTGTGTTGTAGTTTGAATATAACTGGTCCCCATAATCTCAGAGGAATTGGCACTATTAGGAGGTGTGGGCTTGTTGAAGTATGGGTGGCCTTGTTGGAGGAAGTGTGTCGCTGTGGGGGCGGGCTTTGGGATCTTTTGCTCAAGGTTTGCTCCGTGTGAGACCAACCATTTCCTGTTGCTTACAAGATGCAGAACTCCCAGCTACTTCTCCGGCACCATGTCTGCCTGCATGCTGCCATGGTCCACCATGATGATAATGGACTGAACCTCTGAACTGTAAGTGAGCCACCCTAATTAACTGTTGCCGTGATCGTGGTGTCTCTTCACAGCAACAGAAACCCTACCTAAGACACAGTGGAAGAACGGAAGAGAAGACGCACTTCACAAAGTCATTCCCTGTGCTCCACATGTGTGCCATGGAACATATGCCCACACTCACACACACATCATATGCACACCCACATTCACACAATAATAATAGAGTCTCAAATGTTTTATTTGTGTGGGGGTGGGGGGGTGGGGAGGCAAGCTCTGACTTCTCTAAGCTTCGTTTCTTCATTTGTAAGAAAGAAAACACAAACAGGACCTAGTTCATCAGTCAAGTGGGAGGACTGATGCCTGATACTGTCTGTCTGTCTGTCTGGACTGAGAAGCTCCCGGGAGATTTGTAAAACGCACTTCTGGGAGTGTTTGTGCCAGTGTTTGCAGAGAGGATTAACTGAGGGAGACCTACTCTGACGTGGATGGAGCCATCCAGTGGTCTAGGGCCTCAGGTAAATGAAGAGAAGACAGCTAGTGAAGGCATTCTCTCTCTCTCTCTCTCTCTCTCTCTCTCTCTTCCTCCTGACCACCACACGAGAGCTGCCGTGTTCTTCCACACCCTCCTCATCGTATAGCATTGAAACCTCCAAACTGTGATCCCGTATAAAAACGTCTCCCCTTTAGTCCCAACAGCCTAACACACTCAGGTGAATGTGTTGAACAAATATTCAGCAATGTGAAATGTCCTGGGATAAGCAGGTCCGAGAAACCACAGACAATGGTGTGCAAAGCATAGAAACAGAGGCGTGTGCAAAGTGCTGCTCAACTTGGGAGCATCTAACTTCCTGAGGAAATCAGGGAAGGCTTCACAGAAAAGGCACTCCTTAGTTGGGCTTTGAAGAATGGTTAGGAGCTCTCCAGAGAGAAAAAAAGAGGGAGACAGACGTTCTGGACAGTGCCCATAGCTTGCACAAAGACATAAGATCACAGTCCAATCTGAGAACCATATGCGTTGTTTGTATATAATGTTTTCCAAAAGGATACAAACCATGGCTCTGATAGAGCCATAAAGTAAGGGTCTATCAAAGATAGTATTTAAATCACTGACTGTGGTGGTCTGAATGAGAATGGCCTCTGAAGGCTCATATGTCGGTAGAACTGTTGGAAGGATTAGGTGTGGCCTTGTTGGAGGAGGTGTGTCACTGGGATGGGCTTGGAGATTTCAAAAGACTCAAGTCACTCCCAGCGTGACCCTTAGCCGTCTGCTTGTGGTTTTCTGGTACCAGCACTCAGCAGTTCCTTCCACCGTGCCTTGGCTCAGCTATCGTGGACTCTCTAACTCTGAACATCCAAGCCCAGTTAAACGATTTTTAAGTGGCTTTGGTCATAGAGTTTTATCACAGCTTTGGAAAAGTCACTAACACACGAGTCAATGAGGAAACGAGTAAGGTATTATGAATTGAAGAACATCGGTATATAGGTAGGCGAGCAGAACCCTGAAAGGGGGCTGCGGCTCAGTGGCAAAGGGTCCAACATGCCGATGACTCTGGATTTGATCCCTCCTACTCTATACACATACAGAAAAAAAATGAAAACAACATGCCAATAAGTATAAAAGTGGCCAGTGTCCTCAGGGCAATAGTTCATTATCCCTCCAGGCATCCAGATCACTTGTGTCGTGTTCATACAATTTGTCCCTAACCCAAACAGACCCTGGTCTTCAGCCGTCCGCCCCCTCATCCTACCCCTACGGAAACATACGCACGCACACAGCACACTCAGTCTTCTCCCTTCTCTGCCTTGTGCTGGCAAGGGTTGACTTCCCCAGCATCCCCTTGCCCTCTTGCCTATCTTACAGGTGGGTCTGATGCCCAGAGAATGGCATGAGAAAGAGGCTGGGGCAGCTGCTTTCCAGCCAAGCCCTGCTGTGTACCACTGACATCTGCCATTACTGGACTCGGCAGCCAGCCTCATCACAGGGAGAGGTATGCTGCAGATTCAGCCGTGCCCCACCAAAATTCCTGTGTCGAAGTTCTAACTGAAGGCGGCTTTGGTTGGCAAGAGGGTCTTTGCAGATGTCATTTGTTAAAATGAGACTGTAGTCCAGTCTGACTGACAGCTGTCACAAAGGGAAGACAAGAGAGAATGCTTTGAGTGTGCTGTCACAAACCAAGTAGCTATCCCAGCTCGGAGAGCGTCTCCCCCAGCGTCTTTGGCGTAGCCTGACCCTGATGATGCCTTGACTTCACACTGTGAACTCCAGGACGGTATGCAAGTGTGCCTGCGCATGCGTGCGTGCGTGCGTGCGTGCATGAACATACGCGTGCGTGCCATAGCATGTGTGAGGAGGTCAGAGCACAACTTTAGGTGTGAATCCTTTGACCTTAAATGAGACTGGGTCTCTGATGTTCGCGACTGAGTAAGCCAAGCTATCTATCTGGCCCTTGAACTTCTGGACGTTCTCTGTCTCCCATCTCACTGCAGGGGCATTGGCATCACAAGTGCTTGTTAAGGCGTGAGGACCAGAAAGGAGAGGCATTTGCCCTGGAGAGGCATTTGGCCTGGTTAAGCATTCAGGCTTCTAGAAGCAGTTCAGCTGAGACTTATTCGGATATGAGGACACAGAGGCTTCCAGTCTGAGGAAGCAAGACCAGCTGAGGATCCAGCGAGGTGAGATAGCTGTGGCTTATTCTGTGTCTCTGACCTTCCAGTGTTCACCCCAATAACTGGCTCAGGTTTGATTTTATTAATAAGATCATCTAAGATTCATGCTACAGCTTGTGGCCTTTGTATGTGTTCTTGGGATTTGTACCTAGATCCTCACTCTTGCTCAGCAAGACCCACAGAGCCATCTATCTGTCCAGCTGTAGCATGTAAGGAACATGCTTACAGACGGCATTGTGCCAGAGAAAAAGATGGGGGAGGAAATGCGTACAACTTAATTGGTGTTTTACACACTGACCAAACTCTTAAATGTCAACAATTGAGACACCCAGCGGTCTGGGTGACTTCCTGGGCACACTAGGCCCTCAGGCTTCCGTCTGTATACTGGGCTTTTATCCCTGTGGGGTCTTTACAACTTACCAGAGGAACAGAATTAGACCTCACTAGACACTCTTGCCTGTATTGAGTCTTATCAGAAGGGCCTGTGTGTTGGGGAGTGTCACATCCCAACAGCCCTTGCAAGTCGGAAACACAAATATCTCTTTATCCCGGCAGCCCTTTCCACTCTCCCTCAAGCCAGTGTCTGAACAAAGGTCAGCCTGTGTTCTTTGGCTGGGTTTCCAGATTTCTCCTCGGAACAGCACAATGAAAAGACCTCTTCTCAGCCTGAAGGTCTTATTTATTTTCTCCACTCGAGACACATCGGTGGTTATGATCTGGGGTAATAAAGTGACACTTGACAAGGTCGTGCTGATGGTAGATGTCCATTCTGTTCATTTCTCCGGGTTGAAAGGCCAGCAGCTGCTCTTGTAAATGTGAATGGCACTTACGGATGTAAAAGCCTGCTCAAGGCAGGCCTGAGGATGAGGGTGCATGCTTGTAATTCCGCAGCTTCAGAGGCTGAGGCAGGAGGATTATGAGTTCAAGACAAGCCTGGGGTGCACAGGGAAGTCTATAATATATCAGATCTTGTATTAAAAAAATAAAACAAGGGCTGGAGTGGTGGTTCAGTGGTTCAAAGCACTTGTTTCTCTGCCAGAGGCTCCAGGTTCAGATCCTAGCACACACATGGTGGCTCACAATCATCTGTAACACCTTCACACCAGGCATGCACATGAGGTACAGACATGTGCAGGCAAAGCACCCAAACACATAGAATAAAAATAATGAAAGCAAAACAAAATAAAACACGATGGCTGAGTGGGAAAAGACACTTGCCACCAAGCCTGATGACCTGAGTTCAATCCCTGGGACCTACATGATGGAATGAGAGAGCTGACTTCTACAGATCGTCCTCTGATCTTCGTATATCATGGCACAAGTACACACACACACACACACACACACACACACACACACACACACACGCTAAATACATAAATAAATAAAATATTTTTTATAAAGTCTTCAATGATTTCCATTCCAGCACTTTCTCCCTACAGAACACTGTGCCAAACAGCTGGATCTGTGGTGATTTGAGAATCCTCACAGAGGCTTAGTAAGGTCTACAATACCACATTTCTTTCACACTGTGACTTGTGACTGCCAGAAAAAACAAACAGATCAATACTTTTTACCTTAATATTTTTAATTTTTGTCTACAACCGGTGTTTTTGCCTTTCCATTTGAGGACCATTTTACAATTGTCTTTGGAAAGTCAGAGGTAACAATTAAGTTGACAGTATTTGAAGGTGGAATCACTGAAATGTAGAGTATGCGAAAGGGTCCAGTCCTCCCCTAGCCAAACCTTCTGCCTTCTGGAGGCCCTTGTGGGTCCTGGAGCAAGTGTCCTGTGCCCTGGGTGGAGGGAGTAGAGACCACACCAGGCTCTTCACATTTTTGTCTGTGTTTAGCTTTCTGTGGCAGCTGCAGCCATGAGTGAGTGAGAGGCCAGACTCTGAAGCCGGGATCTGGCAGCACTGGCCCTTCTGGAGGCTCATGGGAAAACCACTCTAGGCCACCTCCAGCTTCTGGTGGGTGCCAGCGATTCTCCATGCCCCTTGCTTACAGCCCGAGCACCCCAGTCAGTGTATCTGCCCGCCCATGTCCTCTGTGTTTCTGTCCAAACTTACCTCTTTTGTTTGAGACAAGGTCTCATGTATCTCAGGCTGGCCTTGAGCTACAGCTCTATATAGCCCAGATTGACCTTAAGTTTCTCATGGTCCCTACCTCCATTTCCTGCGAGCTGGGATTACAGGTGTGTACCACCATGCACCCAGGGCTTTGTGCAAGTTAAGCAAGCACTCTATCCCAGTCCTGTAGTTTTCTAGTCCCCAAAGTTCCCTCTTCTCATAGGGACATCAGTCATAAGATTGGGAGTCACCCTAACCTAGGTGACCTCATCTGACTTCAATCAGTGTGTGTGTGTGTGTGTGTGTGTGTGTGTGTGTGTGTGTGTGCTGGATCAAACCCAGGACCTTGTGCAGATAAAACTCATGCTCTACCACGGAGCTACACCTCAGCCCCTTATGTTTGTAAAGGTTCTTTCTAGAGAAGGTCCCTGTCCCAGCACCAGCAGCTAGAAGATCAACATGCCTTTTTCCAGGGCATGGAGGAGGGTTGCAATTCAATCCAGCAACATGGTGACTACAATCTACAGTATTTTGAAATTAAAGAGGAGTTTAGACACATGGAAGAGCCAAGTCCCATCCCCACTCCCCCTTTGCCTGGGCTTTCTACCTTCAATATCTGCTTCCTTTATCAGTTAGTGGCACAATGGGGTGCCCACCAGTAACTGTGTGAGGATTAAGCAAGTTCAGCCGTGGGCAGTACAGTGCCTAACCCAGGACCAGCTGCAATCACCCTCTAGTCTCTGTGTATCCAGTTAGCCTCACAGGTGAGAGGAAGGGCCATGTGGAGACTTGATGGGGAAAAAAAATGACACTTTCATCTGGTGTAGATGAAGACTGAATGTTTATGTTTGGTTGTGTTTACACTATTATACAACTCCAAGGTTTCTTAGATAAACACTCAGAATGATACCTTCTATTTGAACAAGGCTTCCCGTTTTCTAAGAGTTTTCACTGGGTACTCATAAAACCCTGGAGGAGATGGTAGGTTGGGTACAGATGAGTCTGTTTTGTAGATAAGGAAACCAAGGTGAAGGTTAAGAGATTGGAGTTAGACCAAACAGTGCCCAGAGGCCACTGGCCGCCCCGTCACTATGTACTCTTTTCCTTAGCAACAGGACCCCTGTATTAATCCAATAGCAATATATAGCCAGGCACAAAAAGAATATTCCAGATTCCTTTCCTGACAGGGCCGGCTAATAAGTGACATGTCAGCTGCATTGTGGGTAGGGAGAGGGGCTTCCAGGACAGCCCTCTAAAGAGAACCTATTTTTATCTGGCAGAGTCCTTTCACCAACTAACCCACAACTGCACCTAGGGTGAGTGAGTGAGTGTATGTGTGAGTGTGTGTGTGTGTGTGTGTGTGTGTGTGCGCCTGTGTGTCCGGGTGCATACATATGTGTATATATGCTAGTTTTCATCTGAAGCCTTGGGCCTGGTGATTGCATTTGAGGATGGTAGTGAGAGATTCATACTCTAAAGTGACTAGAAATAGACACTTGTGTCTCCATTAGAGTCATTAGTTAGGAGAAGGGGTGCCAGAAAGAACTGACTTGGGCAAGATGTAGACTGGCTTGTGACAGTGCCTTTGCCCTTGAACTGGTGCTGTACTAGAGTGGGCCTGCCAGTGTAACCCCTTCCGAGAGGTATGAGCACCAAAGGCTCTGTTACCTTCCATGCCCTGACAGGTGCCGGCCATGCACGTTGAGCTGATTCTGCTGCCGGGTGCCACGGCGTCTTCAGTAAACTCTGCGTGTCATGCCAGGTGTGTGAACCGCGACCTCGGTGAACTCACATGCTCAGGCAGCATGACATTTTTTTGTGCCTGCTTATTTACAGGGTTGTATATGTGACAGACTTCGTGTTCACACCCTGACAGTGACATTGTTGGGGAAAGTGATGGCTTCTGTGTTTGTTGTTGGAAATCATCATTATCTATTCGAAATCACGAGACAGGCGTGAATGGCCAAATTGACTTGTGTTGACTGTCAATATAGTGAGTCTTTTTCTGTTTCACCAGCCAGCTCCCAAATAACAACCTGGAGACTTTTTATTAATTTATGAAAGCTCAGCCTTAGCTTAGGCTTGTCCCACTAGCTCTTATAACTTAAATTAACCTGCTTTTATTAATCTACATTTTACTGTGTGGCTTCTTACCTTTCTTTCATTCTATCTATCTGTCTGACTCCCTCCATGTCTCTTTGGTGTTTCCTCTACACCTCAGTTATCTCCTCCTACTTCTTCTCTCTGCCCCCAAATCCCACCTATACCTCCTGCCTAGCTATTGATCATTCAGCTCTTTATCAAACCAATCACTGCAGTATATCTTCACACAGTGTACAAATATCCCACAACATGTCAACACCTCGGCTGCCATATTCGGTAGAACATGGAAAGACAATGGATCAAACAATATCAGTCAGGCCCTTTCTCACGCCAGTTTGGCATTAACACTGAAAAATATCAGACTTGGGTTCGACTTATTGCTAAAATGAAGGTCGTGTTGAGGAAATGATGAGGAAGCTATGTGGACGGTCAGGGAGGTAGACCTGCTGAAAGAAGGAGTAGACATGTACACAGAAGCAGCATAGTGTAGCCGGAGGTTTTCTCAGGTCCCGCCTGGCCCTGCAGTCCCGCAGTCACTTATAAAATAATCATTCAGAGGCTTAATATTATTTACAAACAGTCTGGCTTATGGCAGGCTTCTTGCTAGCCAGATCTTATAACTTAACCCATTTCTATTAATCTATAAGTTGCCATGTGGCCGTGGCATTACCGGACTGCTGGCATCTTGATGCTCCTTGAAGCAGTGGCTGGTGTCTCTCCAGACTCCACCTTTCTCTTTCCTGTCTCTCTCCTTGGATTTCCCACCTGCCTCTAAGCTGCCTTGCCATAGACCAAAGCAGCGTATTTATTAACCAACGGGAACAACATACATTCACAGCATACAGAAAGACATCTACCGGCAGCATAGAGACTGTGAGGCTCCTCAGGATGAGACTATGAGGGAGGGAGAGCCAGACAACAAGAAGCTGCCTTAAGTCCTGCTAGCTATTTGGTTACATGCTTCAGTTTCTCAGGACTGTCTGACTAATCTTTCTGTGCCAGAGTTCCAGGGCATGCCCCTGTATCTGTACACTGAATGGCTCACTGTAGTTGAAATGTTACTTCAACCAAAGGACTTAATGCAGTTCAACATCATGCTGAAATGCAGATTGATACCTCCTAAGATGGCTTGTGTGTCTGTAGGCTCCACTGATACCTGTCCTTCCCAACCTCATTACCATACATCACGATCATAAACAGCTGTGTGCGGCACACAGCAGGGCACTCATGCTCAGCTCCACCACCATTCCTTCCGGTCTCTTTTAGCACTCTTTTATTTTTATTTATTTATTTGTTTTTAATCCTGGCGTGATCAGACTCCAGACGATCCGGGAATTGAACCCGGTTCCTCTGGAACATCAGTCGGTGCTCTTAACCACTGAGCCAACTCTCTCATTTAGCACTCCTATTTCTCAGGCTCCATAGTAATTTTGAGGGACTTTTTCTCACACCAAACAAACCAATGATAGGAACAACACGGAATTGTTTGCTTTAGCATAAGAGCTTCACTAGAGCTCAGTCAGTACCAAGACCATGCCTTTGAACTTCCAGAACTATAAGAAAGAAATAAACCTCTTTTCCTATAGAATACCAGTCTTGGTTGTTTCCTTAGCAAAAGAAAACAGACTAATGGCCAATGGAGAGAACATGGGAGATTAGTTCATAATGAGGACACCAGATACCTATTGAGCATCTCTTCTGGGTAAGCGGGTTGAGGACAGTGGAGAGAGCCAGGTCAAGTTTTGATTCTGACTCTTCCCTGAAGCCCTTGGGTGTTAACTTTTCCTAGGAGACATGAACAAATATTGATTATTCACTCCAGGTAGGGCACCAACCATGGACCAAGGAACTGATTCTACCCAAGTCTAGTTTGTTGAACCGGTGAGTTTAACTAGAGTATGGGTGAAGGGCTACTTGCAGAAATATGGACAATGTACAAACAACTACACCTCTGCAGAAAGGTCCCCAACTCCAGCGATGTTAACCCTTTCATATCCTTACTGAGGGGTCTTTGAGCTTTGTGAGCCTCACTCCAATGAGGGAATGTTTATGAGCCCAGTCTTAGGAGGATCTCAGGTGGGTACTCTCAGGTGCTCCAGTTTCAAGCTATCATTAGCCTGGGATACAGTTCCATACTATCAGTGAGTAATTTCATCTGTTTGAGCCTATCTAAATCATCACCAGAATGAGGGATCTGGACCACATAAACTTTCAGATCTCTTGTAGCTCCAATGCACCAGATTCTGTGACTGACGGAACAGTGGGAGTGATTTTAAAACCTCAGAGGGGTCAACATGCAGCAGGAGAAATATGCAGGCAATTATACTTCATTTACACAGACGAGAAATACTTCAGGAAAAATGGTTCACTTTCTTGAATGAAAAGTGTATTGACTTAAAAACGGGAGCAGGACTTGCTGGCATAGAGAGGCTGAGACAGGAGAATCATGAGTTGGAGGCCAACCTGGGCTATAGAGGAAGTTCTAAGCTAGCCTGGGATACATAGAGAAAGATCCTGCCTCAAAACACAAAGAGTCAGATCTGGAAGTACTACGTCTTCTTGAATTGTAATTTGGTTATGATGCCGAACTTTAATTGCCAAGTTGAGAGGGTGGAAAGTTTCCTCAAAGATCAGTAAATCACAGCTCTGTGTGCTACTGTGAGGGTATTTCCGGTGAGGATTAGTCTAGGAAGATGGACTGGACCTGCAAATGGCACCATCCTGTGGGCTCTGGGTGTGGCAGGAACAAAAGAGGAAGAAGGAGGAAGCCACCAGGAGGAAGCCCTCTGCTTTCTGGCCACCATGCTGTCAATGTTCTGCCTCGCTACACCCTCCCTACCCTCTCCTCTACACCCTCCCCACCCTCACCTCTACACCCCCCCACCCTCACCTCTACACCCTCCCCACCCTCACCTCTACACCCTCCTCACCCTCACCTCTACACCCTCCCCAGCCTTCCCTCCCCACCCTTACCTCTACACCCTCACCTCTACACCCTCTACACCCTCCCCTCTACACCCTCCCCACCCTCCCTTCTCCACCCCCACCCTCCCCTCTACACCCCCCCACCCTCCCCTCTACACCCTCCCCACCCTCCCCTCTACACCCTCCTCACCCTCCCCTCTACACCCTCCCCTCCCTCCCCTCTACACCCTCCCCACCCTCCCCTCTATACCCTCCCCATGAGCTGAACCATCTGAAGCTGTAAGAGCCCAAACAAGCCTGCCCTCCTTTAAGTGGTTTGCATCTGGTATTTTGTCCCTTGAATGGAAGGTCTGATAGGCTGATCACCTGTGCGGATCTCTAAGAGAAGAAAGAGTACTACAGCCAAGGTGTGGTGGCACCGAGGAGCGACAGTTGCCTTCTTCAGGTCAGGAGTCCTGGTTTCCCTTCCTTCTCTCTCACTGAAGTAACCCAGCAGGACTCTTGCTCCTCACCCCCAACACCACATCTAAGTCAGTCGCTTTTCTTTTGTAGACTCATCTCAAAATCAGAGCTGCTATTGTGCCTACCCCATTTGTTATTATTACAATCATTATCGCGTCTTGAACACAACAGACAACTTCATTCTGTATTAAAGGTGATTGATGGTTATATCGGTTACTCTTCTCATTGCTGTGACCAAATACCTGACAGGAAACGACTTGGGGAGGAGGTGCTTCTTTTGCCCTTGCTCTGAGGGAACGTCCATCACGGTGAGGAAGGCCTGGCAGTGGAGTGTGAGCGCCATCACACTGCGTCTGCAGTTAGGAAACAGTGATAAACGCTGGTCTTCAGCTAACTCTCTCCTTGTTCTTTCTTCCTTTTATTTATTTCCTTTTACTCAGTTTGGGATTCAAGGCGATGAGATGGCCTGCCCACATGCTTCCCTTCTTAGTTGACTCTCCGGGAAGTGGACTCTCACAGACATGCCCAGAGACAACTGTCCTAGGTAATTGATCCCAAGTATCAACAACCAAGATGAACCATTACAAGTTTACCAAAAACCAATTTAATACTCAAGGAAAGGAGGTCCAGGATGAATGAGCTAGCCCAAGGCCACATAGCCAGTACCTGGTAGATCTAAGTTCAGACCTTCTACCTTTATAAGCCCAGAGAGTGAACTCTAGGCATGGAGACTTCTGCAAAGCAATGTGAAATCTATGTAATGAAAAGGGGCTTCTGGTTAAACATGGGAGACTTAAGCCTTAAGATTTAAGACTTAAACTCTAATTAGAGATTCAGAACAGCAATGAAATGATATAAATCAGACACATGCACAGAGCGGCTGTGCGGAGTTTTAATTGTCTGTTCTGTTTAGGCAGATGCAGAGCAGATGGAAGGCTGGCCTCGTCTGTGGAGATGGAAGGCTGGCCTCATCTGTGGAGATGGAAGGCTGGCCTCGTCTGTGGAGATGGAAGGCTGGCCTCATCTGTGGAGATGGAAGGCTGGCCTCATCTGTGGAGATGGAAGTCTGGCCTCGTCTGTGGAACGCTCTACGGCCAAATGAACTACCCACAGCTGAACCCTGAAAGCCTAAGGCTCTGTGATACCTTGTGTTCCAGCACATTGGAAGGAGCTGAGAAACTAAAGACAGTTCTTAGGGAGTCTGGATCCTTTGTCTTCCTCTGCCACTTGCTTGAATAAAGTTGGAAGTTTTCTTTCTCAGAGATACCAAGCTCTGGGCATCGCCTCAGAATACACAGAGGAGAACAGGAGTGGGATCCAGGATTCTTGTTGAAAAGTCCTCGCTGCTGATGGCTAGTGCATCCAAGTGTACATCCTACAGGCAGGAAGGCAAGGATTTTCCCTGGGAGAACCAACAGACAGAAAGGAAAGACTACTTCAGGATCCTACCCTGAAAAACCTGCAACACCACTAGATTGCAGCCAATTTGCTTCCCCAGCTGACAAGCCCACTAGCAATGCCTGAAAGCAATCCACAGTCAGGTTTGGGATCTTGGGATTCAATATGAACAGGCTGCTTTCAGGCATCAGCATCTGATTCTGGAGGAAAACTTTCAACATGAAAGAGATTCAGGTCATTCAAGTGGGGAAAAGAGATTTAGTAGAAATGGGAATGATGCAGGCAACAGAGCAAGAAGACCTTGGAAACACACACAGAAAAAGAGAACATTTAATATTCTTAGAGAGAGAAGAGATGTTCATTCATCAAAAGCAAGATGCTTTGATTCGAAGAACAAGAAAAAAGAGCCTAGAGAAGTTAAAAATAGAAGAACTTTTAAATGAACAAAGTGGGACTACCTCCCAGGAAAATTAACAACATAAAAGAGGTGTGGCCAATAGTGAAGAAGTCGTACAAAAATGAAAGCATTGATCGGAAGGGCTAGCACTCACTGACAGGGATTCCAGAGACTGAAGAGAGGGAAAGTGAAGAAATGATACCAGGAAACTTCCTGTGAGTTTGAAAAGATCCACACCAGTTTCCACCACTTGACATTTCAAAGTGTGGGTGCAAAGAAGACTCCAAGCATCTCCTTAGAGAGACAACAACAGGTTCCGTTCAAATAGGAATGGGGAGAGAATAAACAGAAGGAGAAAAAGAGAGATTGAAAAAAAAGAAGGGGCAGCCACCCAGCCACCCAGCCACATAACCAGCCATGGAGTAAGAGTAAAAGCGAGATTACAGAAGTAAGAAAAGAAAGAAGCCCAGAGGCAAAAGGTAGATGGGATCATTTAAGTAAAGAAAAGCTGACTAGAAGTAAGCCACCCTAAGGCTGGGTATTTGTAAGTAATAATAAGCCTCCATGTGTAATTATTTGGGAGCTGGGTGGCAGGCCCCCAAAAGAACAAAGAACAAAGAGAAAAAAAAACCCAAACAACTACAGATAACCTTAAAGAATAGATCAAGAGCACTACATGCATGTTATTATACACCCAAAGGAAGCTACAGAAAACAACCTGAAGGAACAGGTCAGGGGAGGGAGACAGAGCACTGGTTGTAAAGCTCGGAAGGCTGAACTTTCCAAATGAGCTATGTGACGTAAGCTACAGAAAATGTCCTGTTCCCGTTTCCATGCCCAGTGTGGTGCTGCTTTCTTGTAGGAGGCAGGCTCACCCCAGCTTGCTCATTCCCGCATCATTGGTAGGGGATCTGCGTTTCCCCTTGTTTGGGATGCAGAGCCTTGTGGAACAAGATGCTTGCATAATAGGAGGAAAGAAGGAGCCTCCAGTGCAAAGTTGTGCCTGAAGTCCAGGCAGGCGCGTAAAATATAGGACCACCTTTGTTTCGTGGAGACACTGAGGCAGAGCTCCTTGCGCCTGCGGTATATTGTTTGGCAGGGTTTGTAAGATGAACAAACTCAGGTGGTGAGTAATGGTTGAATCTCGTGGTTCCCCCTCCCTTGGGGCCACACCCATACCTAGGAGCAACGGTATGGGCAGGTGTTCTGGACAGTGGGTAAAGCCAAACTTGCCTCAGATGTCCTACTGATGAAATAGTGTTTCCCTGATATTAATATGACTTCGGCCCTTTAGAAGAGCTCAATTATGACAAGTGAAAGTTTAAATAAAGAGTTGGATACAATGGCAACAAATGCTTGCGGAAGAGGGCGTGGCAAACCAGGTGTGGTGGCGCTTGCCTGTGATCTCGGCATTTGGGAGGCGGAGGCAGGAGGTTCCGAAGTTTAATGTTTGTTATCCTTGCCTATATAATTTGTTTGGGGCCAACCTGGGCTATATGAGACCCTGTTTAAAGTTGCAGTGAGTCAAGGAAACTAGAGTAGGCAATGGCCTGCCTTCCTTCTCGACCGCCCTGTGCTCTTTGTCTGTGGGGCTGTTGTTTGTTGGTGTGGTTATATTCTAAGTTCTAAGAGCCCCGGACTTAGATCTCAAGAGACATAGATAGCTCTTGCAAATGCTCACAGAAAATAAAGAATTAGTGGTGGCGCACGCCTTTAATCCCAGCACTCGGGAGGCACAGCCAGGAGGATCTCTGTGAGTTCGAGGCCAGCCTGGGCTACAGAGCAAGATCCAGGACAGGCATAAAACAACACAGAAAAACCCTGTCTTGAAAAAAGAAAAAAAGAAAAAGAAAGAAAGAAAAGAAAAGAAAAAAAGAAAAAGAAAAAGAAAGAAAAGAAAGAATTAAAATATGTGCTGTGGACTCTATGTCTGGGATTTGTGTTCTCACAGACTCATTGAGGCTTCCACTTCCCTGGACTTTTGTCCGGGAGGGAGATTGTACCCAACTCCAGCCATGCGGCCACTTGGGGAGGAGTGGAGGAGGCTGCCAAAGATCCAGACGTTAGGGTAGGTGGTGAGGACGAGCTGGTGCATGCTGAGACTCGGCATTTCTTTCTGAATGACTTGAAATCCAGCATCTCAGGGCTTGGGGCGGGGCAGATCTCCTCAACAAGATGCACCAGGTTGTACTATTGTACTGTCCAGAGGCCTGGATTCATCTCTCTCTCTCTCTGTCTCTCTCTCTCTCTCCCCCTCCCTCTCCCTCTCCCTCTCCCTCTCTCTCTCTCTTTCTCTCCCTCCCCTCCCTCCCTCCTTTCACTTTTTCTGTGATCCGATAAACACAGGTTTTTGTTTTTATTTTTTTCAGCTAAGTACTGAATCCTTTGGGCCGATTGATGTATGATTTTGTTGGAACTGGGAGATGGGAGATTTATATTTTCTGAATCTGTTTTATTTACAACACCCCTAATGTTATAAGAGAGAAAATGCCAGGGGTGCCTTGGATTAGATCTTGGCTCTGTTTAATCAAGTGCACACCAGCCTAGTCCAGTCTCAAACCGGAGTGCATGGGTGCAGAAGTTGGTGAAAGCCATATTTATCTGATTAGGAACACTCATTAACATTTGGAAAGCAAACCCATGCCTCCATTCTGCATCTGCTTGTCTGGTTACAGGAAGCTTGCCCAGGCCCTGATTTTCTCTTCAGAAGAGTCCTCTCCTGGCCATGCTTTCACACTGGCCGGTGAAACCCATCACTCTCATCTCTTGTACAATAGATTGTCTAGAAGATTCTAGGAGATGCTGGTGTTTCTGTAGTGCTTACCACAAACAAAAGGCTTGTTCTTTCAGCAGCTGCCCAGCTAGAGGGGTTATGGACCACCCTTCTCTTCTGAGACTGCCTCGTCCTACCTTCTCATGTCCATGATAACATGTGTCTGGCCAAAGCCATGTGTTCTTACATAAAATTGAAAAACAGAAGCTGAGGGGATAGAGCCATCAGTAAAGTGCTCACCTTGCAAGAAGGAGGACCTGAATTTGAGCTAAGTACAATGGCACATGCTGGTTATCTCAGCTCTCAAGTGGTAGAGATTGGCAGATCCCTAGGGCTGGATGGTCAGTCAGCCTAGCTGACTGGGTGGATTATAAGCCAGTGAAAGACTGCCTCGAAAACCAAAGTGGATGGTACCTGAAGAAAAAGGACCTAAAGTTGACTACACACACACACACACACACACACACACACACACACACACACACACCACATACATGCACAGGCAGAATTAGTTTCTCAGTTTGTAGTTTTGTTAATCCCATTGGTCGAGAATAAGATCACTACCACAACTTTTGAAGCAAGCTTTTAATTAAATGGATGATGGACTCTGGCCAGGTCCATTCAGGGGTTCCCAGAAAATGGCTATGAGTCATATTTTGCAGAGGCTTATAAAGGCAAACCCGCAAAGCTATGCGTTTCCCATCAGGTCCAATCAGGGGCAAGTACATATCCCGAAATACTTCCTACCTGCATACCTCCCACTTCTATCCAATCCGGGGCAAGCGTACATCTTGATGTATTCCCTGCCTATGAACCTCCTTCCTACATGTGATCAAGCACATCCCAGGCAGGTGAGTCAAATAAACTTGTTTAGGGGAGTGAACACATGTGGCTTGTTATCTTAGCCTCCAGCATTTCAGGAAGTATCTGTCCTTAAGCAAGGGGCTTATAGGTTAGAGGCATTATTGTTTTATGGATGTCTTAGGCATAGCAATTAAAACTTAAAACACGACGTTGGCTCTGATAGTTTAGGTAAAAATAGCATAGTATATAAAAGGAATCTTGCAGTTTTATGTTTCTTTTCTACAGTGTTGTAAAGGGTATAAATATTTATCACTCCTTACTTCTTGCAAAGGAATCAAGAACAAGGGAAGTTCGAGCGCATCCTCTTCACCCAACATTGTTCTTAAACAATCAGCATCAGGACCATTGAGGAGTCCAGGCACCCTGACTTTACAGGACTACATTTGGAGACCTCTTGTCCCTCTTGACTTCTTTGAGTGTCACAAAATTAGACAGAGACTGAGACCTCGTGACTTCCCACCACCACCTCCATTTGATGGTGTGAGGAAAGATTTGAGAAGCTGAAGAAGCCCTCTTCAGCTCCTAGGCTCATCCAAGGAGAAATAGGTCTGGGTCTTGGTCCTGAGATCCAGAGAACCTGGCCCTACTTAGCTGCCCTGACTCGTGATTGAACTCATTTTCTGTTCTTTCTCTCTTGCATCCTCTGTGGCTAGAGCTTTTAATGGGAGTGGGAGAAGAAGTAGATTCCCAGGATCTTAAAATTAAATTAATTTTTGTGTCATTATGACAAAATGCCTGAGAGAAACAATTTATGGGAGGAAGACTTATTTGGGGTCATGGTTCAGAAGCTTGAGCTCTGTCATGTGAGGAAGGCGCAGTAGAGTGGCTGGGTCCATGGCAGTGGGAGGGCGTGGCAGAGGCTGGCTGTTCACATGATGATAGACCAGGAAGCAGAGAGCAAGACTAAAACCAGGGGCCACCTGTAACCTTTAAAGGCTTAACCCCAGTAGCCCATTGTGGCTAGAAGTTTTCCTGTGTCCCACCAGGTCCTGTAGCTGCTCAAACCCAATTAAACACACAGAGGCCTATATTACTTACAAACTGTATGGTCTGTGGCAGGCATCTTGCTAGCTAGCTCTTATATCTTAAATTAACCCATTTCTATAAATCTGTACTTTGCCACATGGCTTGTGGCTTACCAATACCTTTACATCTTGCTTCTGCTGGCGGCAGCTTGCAGCGTCTGCCTTGCCTCTCCTTTCTCTCCTTGTCTGTTTGGATTTCCCGCCTCCCTCTAAGCTGCCTTGCCATAGGCCAAACGGCTTTATTTATCAACCAATCAGAGCAACACATATTCACAGCATACAGAACATCCCACAGCAGCCTACCTGTGCCAATTAGCCTCCCCCCCCAAAGGTTCCATAGCCTCCCCAAGTTGCATCACTAGCTAGAGCCTATTCAAAGCATGAGCCTGTTGGGGGATGTTTCAGATTCAAACTATAAAATTCTACCCCCAATTCCTAAAGTCTCATGGCCATTTCAAAATGAAAAATGCATTTAATCTATTTCAAGAGATCTCAGAGTCCCAACAGTTCCAACTCTATTCAAAAATCCAATGTAAAATCTTCTTTGAGACTGAAGAGACTTACTCATGAGCCCCTGAAAAACAACAAAAGGAGGTATGTATTTCCCACGTAGAGTGTCACAAGTGAACAGTCTCATTCCCAACAGGTTGATACCAAGGAAAGACTGAACCAAAGCAAGACTAACACATAATAGGGCAAACGTTAGGTCCTGTGGTTCCATGCCTGGTCTTCTGGACACATGGTTTCATGCCATAAACTCCAGTGGGTACAGGCAGGCTCTCTCCTGCGGCCCTGCCACCTGTAGCACTCATGGCTATTAAGGAAGGCCAGACTCTCAGGGAATGGAGAGGGGGAGAGCCGGCTGCCAGTGCCATGCACTAGCACCATGCACTAAGCTGAGCTGTACCGGTGACTGACATAGCAGTCTAAGATTCATGCAACCAGAGAATACTACAGATGCTCAATAAAGACAGATCTAGACCAAGAAAAACAAAAACAAAAACAAAAACAAAATCTAAACAGGTTACAGTGTGTTTAAAAGTAGACATAGGCCTAATAAAGAAAAGAGAAAGGATATAGACAGTCACAGAAAAAAATAGTTTAAAAATGATAGAGTCTTTAAAGAGAGAAGTAAAATTAAAAAAAAAAAAGAATAAGCCACAAAGAGATGGGAAATACACAGGGAATCTGGATCCTGTATGTTATTGTGTTGTCTTTGAATTTTTTGACTGCTGATGAATGAACAATAGCTGCTGAAGGCATTGGATTGCAGAGGCTGCTGGATTAAAAGTGTCTTGACTTCAAAATGGAAGTCAAAAGATGTGTTGCTTTGGGAAAGAGGTTATGCTTTTGCTCCCGCAGAAAACTAAAGTGTTAAAGAAGATCAGGTTTGATTGGGGAAGACCTTCTGAAAATGCTAGCTTCAGACATAAAGAAATAAACCTAGAAAAAAAACAAGACAAGTGATATATATTTTACCTGCTCAAACATAAAACCAAAAATCATCTTTGGCTGACTTCTGTACAATGCAGCCTATACCTGTATTAATGCAGATATGTATGTTACCTTTAAAAGTTTATATATTTTCAGAGCAAGGGAACCAGACACCAGTGAAAATGAATGGCCCAGGTGATCAGCATCTCAAAATACCTGTTACAGTTTCCTCAGAGTTCTGGATCCAGAACAGCTTCAAGGCTGCTGGCTGAGATGGTCCAGCCTCACGGACTACTCCAGCCAGGACTTAACAACTATCTTGATTTCCCAAGGTTCCCCCAAAGATGCCAGCACCCGCAGATAACAGGAAGCAGTCTAGAAAAAACAGTGCCCACATTCTCAAGAGATGGATTATTGATGCTTGTCATCATTTGTGGGAGATTGGTTGCAAGTTGTTATTGGTCATAGTTAGGGAAAAAGCTAAACAAAAGAGTTAAATTCAAAGACCTCTTTCTAAATAAAAAAAAGGGTGGGATATAGGAATGATAGGGGAAAAGGGTAGATTACTGAATCTACTTTAATCCAAAAAACAACTATTGATTTTGGTATGTTGATACAAATTTAAAGTTATGTTTACTATACTATATGTATGTTTCTACTCTTGTTTGGGGTATTGTGCTAATGCAGTTTATTTAAAACTGTAATGTATAATTAAGAAATACAGGTTAGTAGTTATTCGTCTATAATAATCAAAGTTGTAGTCATATTATATATGTTTTCAAGGTTAAACATATATATTTAGATAGATGGTCTTCAAACATGTCAAAGACCTACAGAATGTGGTGTTTAATATGTTTACTAACCTTGGGCTTTTCATGACAATGAGACATGTCTATTCCTGACAGCACCAATGTGCTTCACAAAAGATGACAGGCATTGAAGAACCTCAGTATAATTTCTTTGTGGCAAAAGTTAGCCATTTGGACAAGAAACTGCCCTTGCCTCAATTGCTGACAGTATACTGGTCAAACTGAACAAACAGAATACAAAAGATGAATGCTGTGGGATGTCCTGTATGCTGTAAATATATGTTGCTATGACTGATTGATAAAGAAAATGCTGATTGGCCAGTAGCCAGACAGGAAGGATAGGGTAGGTGGGACAAGGAGGAGAAGAATTCTGGGAGGTGGAAGGCTGAGGCAGAGAGACGCTGCCAGCTGCCGCCATGACAAGCGAGGTGTAAGGTACTGGTAAGCCACAAGCCACGTGGCAACTTATAGACTAATAGATATGGGTTAATTTGAGATATAGGAACTAGATAGCAAGAAACCTGAGCTATTAGGCCAAACAGTTTAAATAATATAAGCGTCTGTGTGTTTATTTTATAAGTGGGCTGCAGGACTGCCGGGGCTTGGCGGGAGCTGGAGAGAAGCTCTCCAGCTACAGCTGAACTTTGCCAGTGCTTCAATATTCCCTGCTTCTCAAAAGTGTCTGTCAGATATCAGAGACCTGCAGGCTGAAGATGGATGCCCCAACATTACAGAAAAACTTTGTGTAACTCTCCAGGCTGCCAGATGTCCCTGTCATTAGGTAATAGTACATCCTTCTGGGGTCTGTGATGGTATTAAAGACTAAAGAGCTAAACTTATAGTTTTCCTTAGTTGTGATAAAAAAGAAAATTAGGTATAAACTTTAGACTCACAATGATAAGATAAACAATAGAATATTGTTTTTAAATTTGCCAGATACAAATGGACTAGATATTGTAACTACAATTCTTTTTTTTTCCCTTTGATTTTCTGAGACAGATTTCTCTATATAACAGTCCTGGTTGTCCTAGAACTTTCTCTGTAGACCAGGCTGGACTCAAACACACAGAGATCTGCCTGCCTCTGCCTCCCAAATGCTGGGATTAAAGGCATGCAGCACCACCACCCAGAATGACTGTACTTCTTACTTGATAACTGTTTTTGTTGTATATAGTTTTACTATGTTACAGTTAAAACCTTCCTTTTTAATTAGACAAAGGGAGGGAAATGTTATGGAATAACCTTTTTGTAAACTGTGAAAATGTGTTGCTCTCATTGGTTTAATAAAGAGCTAAATGATCAATAGCTAGGAGGAAGAGGTGAGGGGGGGACTTGCAGACAGGCAGAGAGCACAGGGATGAAGAGGGCAGAGGCACAAGGAGATGCAGGGAGAAGCAAGATGAATGTTCTGTGTGAAGAAAGGTACTGAACCATGTGGTAGAGCATAGATAAGAAATATGGTTAATTTAAGTTGTAAGAACTAGTTAATAACAAGCCTAAGCTATTGATCAATCAAGAATAATTAATAAGTCTCTGTGTTATTATTTGGGAAATGACTGGCAGGACAGAAAGGTATGCTACATATGGCCTCTCTCTTGGGCCAGTTCTACTTGGTGGCAGCTTACTATGGCAGATGCTCCTCATTATTGGAATTGTGAACATTTTGGAGGCTCATTGTGACTTAGACTTCATCTCCAGACCTTTACATAGCAGGGGTTCTCTGCAAGAAATATGACCTTGCTATATATTTATTGCCTGGTCCTGCAGGGATTTTTCTAGAATCTTGGGCCAAGCTTCCATGGCTTCTTATATTTTGCACGCATACCTACTGTATTACTTTGCTTTCTGTTGCTATGATAAACACCATGACCAAAAGCAACTTGGGGAGGAAGGAGTTATTTCATCTCACAGCTTATAGACCATCATGAAGGGAAGTCAACCCAAGGGCAGGAACTGGAGGCAGGAACTGAAGCAGAGACAATGGAGGCTGGCTCCTAATGGATCAATCAGTTTGCTTTCTTATACAACCCAGGATCAGTAGCTCAAGGGTGGTACCATCCACAGTGGGCTGGGCCATCCCACACCAATCATTAATTAAAGAAAAAAAAAAGTCCTACAGACCAAACTTACGGAGATATTTTCCCAGTTAAGGATTCCTCTTCCCAGATCACCCAAGCTGGTTCAAGTTGGATCAAACAAACCACAAAACCCTAGCCAGCACACCTATAAAACAGCACCGTGTGGGCCATTCCAGGTTCTGTGGACCATAGCTGCAGCAGTCCCTGAGTGTCTGTGAAACATGGGAAAAACAGTTTTCTAGAGATTTTTCTAAGCAACCCCCTTTGCAAGCTGGGAACCCCTGGGGCTCTCTCTTTTTAAAGTCTTGCAAGTGAGTTTGCATTTTTAGTCCTGTTGCCCTTAAGGTTCATTTCTTATGGGCCCAGTGTGAAGTGTGAGGCTTCTTTTTAATGGTGCTAAACTCCTTAACAATTACTACTGCTTTGTCCGCACTGGCTTTGTCGATGGCTTAAGGCTCACACGTGCTCTCCAACTGTGCGTTTTGCTCATTTTTTTTCTCTCTCCTTTTGTTAGCAAGTCTCACTGTAAACATGGCTAAAAGGAAGCAGCAGTATAGCTTTCACAGTGCTCAGACGTGCTGGGCAGGCTGCTGGAGGAGAACTGTCCATCAGCAGTCTCACTCAGCTGTGCACCCCCTACGATACACCACCAACCTGCCAGGCAAGCTGTGCCTGCTGGCTGGACAATGCCATACAGCTGTGGGATCATGAGCCACCTTCTGATTGGATCTGAGGTTCCTGCCAAGATGGAGTGCACATCTGGTTCTGTCAACCTCATCCCTTGGGGAAGTCACAGGCCTTCGTGGCGAAGCTACTGCTATTATTTTGCTAAACAGACATGATGTGTCTGTCAAATTGCCTTCTAGATGCCTTTTGTTTACACCCGTAGATTAGTCTTGTCAGCTTGAGTTAGTAAGTCTGTGTTTGTAAGGGGAGGCAGTCAATGCAGAGACTCCTAGCTGCTCGAAAGTGCTGACAACATGTGAGTGCTGAATGCTCAGCGCGAAATGGGACACCTGTGTCAGCTCTCTTAAGACTAAAGGGACATCAGGAGAAGAGAGAGCAGAAAGGGCGGAAGAGCTAGAGGAAGGGGTGGGAAGTGGCGGAATGCTATCCTCCGCATGGCCTCTACAGTCTTGAACTCTCAGCAGCTATGATTATCCACACAAGGCCTACAACAGATTGGGCCTCTCAATACTCTGTCGTGGAGGAGGAAGAGGGCCTCATGAGGCTCTACCCTCCCTTGAGATCTATAAGCAGCTAGTGGTGAGTTTTCTTTAGTGGTGTAGCCGCGGCAAGTTGCCCATGCTCCTATAAATAGCTTCTTACCCATACTTCTGCAAGTAACTATAATTAAACTCATTGGTGCACGCATATGAACACACACACACACACACACACACACACACACACACAGAGCTGGGGGTAGGGTAGAGGAGATGAAAACAGGAGCAGAAAAGGGAGATCAGTAAAGTAAGAAGGGAATATGACATGGTAATGACGTCAGTATAATCAAAATATATACATGTATGAAAGCATCACAGTGAAACCCAGTGTTAGTTGTGTATAACTAACAAATGCTAATAAAAGGTTAACTAAAAAATAGGTAAGGGTGGAAGAAAAAGTCGGCAACAAAACACGGCATGTACTCATAAGTAGATATTAGCCATAAACTAAAGGATAACACCTCAAGGAAACCCACAGAATCAACTAACCTGGGCTCATAGAGACTCATAGAAACTGAACCCCCAACCAGGGAGCGTGCGTGGGACTGACCTAGGCCCTCTGCACATATGTTACAGTTGTATGACTTGACCTTCTTGTGGGACTCCTAACAGAGGGACCAGGGGCTGTCTCTGACTCTGTTACCTGTTTTGGGGACCCTTTCCTCCTTCTGGTTGCCTAGTCTTATTGCAACTTGACATACCATGGCTGGCTTATGTTCATGGGAGGCCTGCCCTTTTCTGAAGAGAAAGGAGGAGGATGTAACACAAATTGCTAAATGGTATTTTAATAAAAAACCTGGAGCCAGATCTTGGGGTAAAGGCTGAATGATCAGAGAGACAAAGGAACAAGCCACAGCTACTTCTCACCTGACCAACTCCACGAATCCTCTGACTGAATCCTCTGAGTCCTCAGGCGAAAAGGGCTTTAGTTCCTGTCTTCTCACGCCTTCTATACCTTTCTCCACTCAGCCATATTACTTCATTCCTAGTGCTGGGATTAAAGACATGTGTCTCCCAAGTACTGGGATTGAAGTTGTGTGCCACCACTGCCTGGCCTCTATGTTTAATCTAGTGGCTTGTTCTGTCCTCTGATCTTCAGGCAAATTTATTAGGGTACACAATCTATCACCACAGGAGTGAATGGGGGAAGAGAAGAGGGGAGGCTATGGGGGGGGATGGGAGGAGAGGAAGGAGAGAGAGAAAACTGTAATTGAGAGGGGGAAATTAATTAATTAATTAAAGTTTTAAATTAATTAATTAAAGTTTTAAAAAGTGTTTACAACTATATTCAAAAACAAATAAACGAAAGCCAGCAACAACCTTGCTGAAATCTGAATGCTGTGCTGCACAGAGGTCTCCTCCAACAGGCAAGTTAGCCCACTGTTTTTAGAGTCCACTTCACTCAGATTCCCAAGACATGAGCACACCGTAGACAATTCCTTTCCTAAGAAAGTAACACTGATGTCCGCTGCCAATTGCTAGCAGAATCCTTGCTTCTGTCTGAATGCTCATGGGCACACTCTTTACTCCCCACATATCTGTTGACATCCTAGTCTCCTGAACACCCATCTACTCTCCCAATAAGCATTGATTACAGTATTCTGGGGTTTCTGTCACCCATGTGTCTCCAAACTCTTGTGAATTCTTTTTGAAAACCAGTTCCAAAGGCCCAAGAACCACACGGTCAGGTTTATAAGAGGAATGGCCCTATGTCTCTTGCACCTGCTATCCAGACTAGTTAGGTTGCTTTTTGTTTTGTTTTACCGTGACAAATGACCTGATAAAAACAGCTACAGAAGAAAAGACCTGTTTTGGCTCATGATTGCAGACAGTTACGGTCCATCATAATGAGGAAGACATGACAGATACATGGTGGCAGCTATTCACATTGTAGGGACAAGGAGACAGAGAGCAGGACCGGAACCAGGCTTCAGGTAGAGCCTTCAAAGGCCTGAGCCTAGTGCCTTATTTTCTCCAACCTGGCCCCACCTCTCGAAGGTTCTACAGCTTCCTAAAATAGTGTTGTTTAGCTGGGGATTGAGCTTTCAAAGTGTGAGCCTGTGGGGACATTTCAGACTCAAACTATAACCTAGTCCTTCTTAAATTATAAATGGATTATACATTCTCAAGCCGAATTCCTAAGAAGGAAGACTTTTTTTTTTTTCCTTTTGTTTTGTTTTTTCGAGGCAGGGTTTCTCTGTATAACTTTGGTGCCTGTCCTGGGACTCCCTCTGTAGACCAGGCTGACCTCGAACTCACAGAGATCCTCTTACTTCTGCCTCCCAAGTGATGAGATTAAAGGCGTGCACCACCGCCCGGTTCAGAAGGCTTGTTTTTAACTCCATCCCCTTTATAAAAACGTGAATTTTGTACCATGAACAACTCATAGACAGGTGTCTACTTTTTCCAAATGTTTAAATTCTAAAAGGAAACCTAACAGGAAACAATTAATATGCATGGAAAATACATTTCCCTGTGTGTTGTTTGTCGGTCTAGAGACGGAAAGGCCAGGGCAGATGGGCAGTGTGCTGACAGTTGTATAATCTGGTAACAGAAGTACAGGTGTTCCTAGCCTCCTTGATTTTTGTCATTGCAACTTTTCTGTAAGTTTGACATTTTCCAAATTAAAAAGTTCTTTTTAAAATCACCATGGAAGAAAAATGGGCCCCAGCTGCTGGGCTCTCAGCATCAGGGCCTGTTTACTGGAGGGAAGCGATTTCTCAGCCGTTTTCTTTCTTGCCATTTGTGGTGCAAATTTAGGTTTCCATTCGCAGACCCTTTGAAAACTCATTTCCTGGAATAAATCCTTCTGAGGAGTTTCACAATAACAAAAATTAGAGGAAAAATCATGGCTAATGTAATAATTCTCTCCAGATTGATAGCATCAGGTTTAGCAGATGACACACGGAACACCTTTGTGACTGTGGAACTCTCTCCCTAATATTTACATTGAAATTTCCCCAAGAGAGAAAAGGAAAGGGGAGGAAGGGGACTTGAACCCTGCTAGTTCTCCTGAGCAGGCACAGTGAAGGGGCTTCTGAGTGTATTACTACTTCGTTGACTGCCACGGGCTCTGTGAGGCCAATTGGACTATCCCTGGTCCACTGCTGAGGAAACAGACTCAGGCCGGGGTTATGTCCCACCCAACCTCTGTGGCTGCCAGTGAGAGAACTTCATCTGGGGGCTGGGAGCCGGCACGGTGGTCAAAGGCGCTTGC
>CABHPQ010174858.1:23345-40088 GCA_902168405.1 Peromyscus aztecus | reverse complement strand
TCTGCAAAACACCTGGGCCATGGCTTAGCATTCAGTCCCCTGGTAAATACTCACTGGGCATCACTGTGTGCTTTAGGCCAGAGGAGATAAGTAAACTGGCGGGCCCGACCTGGCCCTCACGGGAACTGTATTCTCATTCCACAAGCAAACGGAGAAATAATATATCAATTGGAGACAGTCACTGTGACTCAAGAATGGAAAGTAGCTATGACAAAAATGTCAGGGAAAGGGGCAGAGAGGCCATGCTGGGGCCGATTTCACACAACATGGCTGAGACGTGGTCTTAGAGGCCGTGCATACAGCCAGTGTTCCACAAAGACTTGCTAAATACAGAGACCACCATACAGGTGACGTAGGCAGCTTTGATATGAAAAGGAAAAATCTGTGGGGACTTTGCCATTGTTTTCAGAACCACAGACTACTGAGTTGATACCTAGTCTGGTTAGTTTTAACTGTCTACTTGACAGTCTAGAGCAGTGGTTCTCAACCTGTGTGTCATGACCCCTTTGGAGGGGGTTGAATGACCCTGTCACAGGGGTCACCTAAAACCATTGGAAAACAGATATCTATATTATGATTCATAACAGCAGCAAAATTACAGTTGTGAAGTAGCAATGAAAATCATGTTATGTTTGGGGGGGGGGGTCACCATAACATGAGGAACTGTATTAAAGTGTCACAGCATTAGGAAGGTTGAGGACCACTGGGCTAGAGTCACCTGAGTCGGGAATCTCAACTGATAGATCACCCAGTTCAGACTGGCCTGTGGGCATGCCCGTTAAGGATTGCGTTGAGTTTAATTGATGTAGGAGGGCCCAGCCCACTGTGGGCAGCGCCATTCCCCAGGCAGGTGGTCCTGGACCATATAAGAGAATTGGATAGAGGAATTTATCACAGCAACAGAAAGGATGTTAGAATAACATGACCTCATTCAGATACTGGATATGTCCCCAACCCAATCAATAATCACCATCAGCCATGGTGATCATCATCATGACTCCATGCAGGGCCACCTGAGGGCCTGGAAATCATAGGCATGGGAAATGGGTCCTGCCATGGATTCTGCCTCAAGTCTTAAGCCTGAGAAGTGGCCAAGGCCCACACCAGCTAATATTTTTTTGTTTGTTCTCTCTGCTCCAGGCACCAAGCTAAGTACCACACCATTAAGGCCCAATGACCCCATTAGGAACGTACTAATAGAACCTTATATTTTTTAAGAAAAGAAATGGGGGTTCAGGAAAGGTCACATAACTCGCTTGAAGTTGTATAATGACCATGAGACATGTTCAGAGAAATGCCAGGCCAATGGTGCTGGGAACACAGAAGAGGTAATCTAGCCAAGCCGGCAGCAAACAGGTTGTGTCTGCCCTTGTTGGGGAAGCGCTGAGTTCGGGGCAGGGGAATAAAGACTAGGAAGTGCAGGCCCATTCTAGAACCCAGGGTATGCGTGTGTGCCACATTTTGGTGGCTTCATTACCCTCCTCCTCAAAGATGCTGTATTTAGGTAGCACTCTGGGTAATTCCCTGCCCTTCCTTCAGTTGAGGCCATCCCTCATGCACGGCTCTGTATCTGCACGATGCTGTATCCACAGGATGGAGTCACTCTGGGGACTGCAACCGAATCTCCATCTCTCCATCAGAGGCTGGGTATTTGCACTGGACTGTGGAGTTGGTTTGGGCTTCTGGGGGTATTGGGGCTAACGGGGTCAACAGCTGGGGAGGGTCAGGGGTGACACAGTGTCTGACAGTTTGCTAGCACATGCCTCTAGAGACACTCCCCCCCTCCCCCAGTGGTATTTGCTCTGCCCATGACCTTGGCTCCCTGCTCCTGCCTGCAAGGTGGATTCATTCCTGGTCAGATCAGAGGACGACTTCTGCTGTCTATTCCGTTCTGTATTCATGAGTGTATTTCCTCAATTTACCTTAATAAATTTCCCTAATACTTCTTAAACAGACTCCCACGGATTTATCGCTTTACCTCCCCATCTTCCTTTAACCCAGGGATGCAGCCTTCCTTTCAGGCCACCGATGGAGATCTCAGCTTTGGTCAGCAATTGAATCAACTGTCACATGCTTGTGGTCCCAAAGGCTCTGTGACTTTGTCCGTGGTCTCCAGACTCCTCAGTCATAATCCCAGGTCTCCTTCTTTCCAATGCCTCTCCGTTTGAGCTGCCACTCTTCCTGGTCTGGGGCCATCCATTAGCCCCAACAACACAGCCCGTTTCCCAAATCAGAGCTCTTCCTAAGGAGCCCCCTGACTATCAGCCTCAACATCACCCCCTGAGCTCGAAGCCCTTCAAAGTGGTCAGAGTCTTCTGGACATGGCCTGATTCTTTGTCCATTCCTTTTCTCGTAGACTCCTCCCAGCCACAGGTGTCCACTGAGGATGGAGGTGGTTCCTGATGGGGTGTGGGGAGGCATGCCTTCCTCCAATCATCAGGATGAGGCTGACCACCACTTCCCTTGCTCAGCATTCACATCTTTTCTTCTCTCAAATACACCCCGATTTTGTTTGGGGAGCTCCCCTTTCCATCTGTGAAACCTTGGAACTCTGCTTCTCCGGTGCGAGGCTTAGCTGTCCAGCTTTGTCTCAAAACCTTTGTGCTCCATAAAGTCCTTTGTGAACTATCCTCATGTTTCTGAAAATTTAATGGTCCACTTATGATCTTGAAACCCAAGAGAGGTGGAGGGGGGAGAGGGCTGCTCTTTCTCAGCCAGGAGGGGACCTGGGTTAGCATCTGTTGATGGCTTTAGGTCCCTTCACTGGTTTCTAAATCCTCTTTGGTACCTTGGAAAGCTAAGCCAATCAGCATACGCCCCACTTCTTGGATTCAGCCAATAGAAGGCATGGGAAGAACAGAGGGGGCGGGGCCACATGAGGTTCTGTCTCTGCTGCCGCAGTTGCAAGTAGGCTCTACTACCCCTGTCTTGCCATCAGGCTTGATGTGGGGGGTCAGAGGACGACTTGCGGGAGTCAGTTCTCTCCTGCCACCATGTGGGTCTCAGGAATGGAACTCAGGTCATCAGGCTTGGTGGCAGGTGCCTTTACTGGGCAGAGCTCATAGTCTGAGAGTACAGTCCCCCCCCCCCCCAAGTGGCAGCAGGTGTGTGAGGCAGTTGGTCATGCTGTATCTCATGATCAAGAAGCAGAGAGATGAGGACTGGTGATCAGCTAATTTTCTCCTTTCTATGCAGTCCAGGCCCCTGGCCCATGGAATGGTGCGTCTACTCTCAAGGTGTGTCTGTCCACTTCAATTAACTTAATATCGACAGCTCTTCACAAACGCGGCTAGAGGCTAGTCTCCGAGGTGGCGCTAGATACTGGCAAGTTGACCATCATTACCAACCTAGTGTGGTGGTGGTGTGTGTGTCTACGCCCTCAGTGCTGGAAAGGCAGAGACAGAGGATCTTTGGGGCACGCTGGCCAGGCCAGGCAGCCCATCCTGATGGATAAGTCCCAGTGTCCCTTGTCTCAAAAAATGAAGTGGAGGATGACAGAGGAAGACACCCAACACTGATTTCTAGCCTCCACATATGCGTTCATGAGCATGCACACCCGCACACACCTGTGCATGCACACACATACAAAACACACACACACATACATACATACACACACACACACACACACACACACACACACACACACACACTGTCCTATCTGTTCACTCTGTCTTCATTTTGTTCCACAGGCTCGTTCTAGCCACCTGTCTTTGTCCAAATTGCACTTTGTTCTCTTCATGGGACATGTCTACAAACAAACAAACAAAAACAAAAAAAACCCCTAAAAAAACTAAAAAAAAAAAAAAACTAAAGAAAACCAAAGATAAACAAACAAACAAAAACCAAACCTTAAAATACATGAATTGTTTTCCCCCTCTTTAATTAAAGGTATGAATAACTTCTATATTTTAGCCCAGCAACTGTGGAGACAGCCAATGCTCTCTGAGCCCAAGAAGGCATGAGCTTTTCACCATGGGAGGAAAGCATGGGCTTTGCTAGAAAAGCTAGATGGAAAAGCTAGATAAGGGTTCGGGAGCGGCCTGGGCTGACGATGTCCTTTGAGAATGTATAATCTTGCAGATGGCGTCTAAAGTACACAGTAGGTACTCAATAGACACTTTCATTTGGAGTGGGAACCATCATTTACTCCTTTCTCCCCAGACTTTGGAAGTAGGCAAGCACTAATCATCCTGAAGAGATTTAAAAGCACCCCCCCCACACACACACACACAACACCCTGCTTCAAGCTGAAGAACCTCCCATTCCTTGTTTTCCTCTTGTGTGCTCCTTGAAGAGCATCTCTGTGCTCCTAGCAGCCTGAGAATCATGCTATTCACAGGCTGAATGGGGGTAATTCTGGCGATGCTTAAAGCCGCCTTCCCGCAGTAGCAGGGAAAACACTTGCCCGTCTCCTGTGCCATGAAAACCACTTGAATGGCCGCCTGCAGCTCCCGAGAGCAGCCTCTTTGAGGAGGCTGGGTTTGAAAACAGAGTGTGAAGAGGTCAGACTGGGTTTCAGTCATCCCTGGGTGAGAACTCTGGTCTCCCTCCACAACTTGTATGATTTTTTTTTCTTTTTACTCTATGAGGGCTTCATAGGGACTGAAGCAGAGGGTTCTGGGTAAGGTAAGACTCATAATGGCTGGGGAGAGGTGTCCCGCCACATTGACATCATTACCCAATGGCCTTTATATCAGGGTGGCAGGCACCAATGACCACAAGAACCAAGGTGTTCATCATGGAAGCAGGTCACATGGTTATACCTCACACTCATTAACTTCTCATGATCTTCTCTTGTCCCCTTTCTTCCCCCAAATTGTCCTCCTTTGTTTTCATTGTGTATGGTGATATTTTATTTGTACTGAAATGTGATTTTATTTGTATGTTAATAAATAAAGTTGCCTGGGGATCAAAGCTAATAGCAAGCCATAGCAGAAGTCTGGCAGTGATAGCACCCGCCCTTAATCCTGATCACATGACAGGCAGATCTCTGTGTGTTCAAGGACAAAGCCAGCATGGAGACACACGCCTTTAATCTCAATACCAACCATAGAATATCTGGAGGTCTGTATAGATGGGCAGTGACGAGGAGGTCATGTGGTTGGGTTTACAACCAATGAGAAGGCAGAACAGAAAGTCTATAAGAAGACAGACACACAGGAAGTAGTTCTCTGGCTAAGGAGGACAGCAGTGGCAGTGAAGGGTAAGGTTTTTAGCTCTTAGCTATTGCTCTGACCTCTTGGGCTTTTTAACTCTGCAATCAGCTCTGTGTTTCTTATTTAAAAAGACGGTTACATCTACAATTGTGTGTGTGTGTGTGTGTGTGTGTGTGTGTGTGTACACATGTGCATTTTTTATCCAGATGTTGTATACTAGAGTAATGAGTGCCTCCCCACCTCAGTTTTTCAGAGTAATGAGTGCCTCCCCACCTCAGTTTTTCAGAGTAATGAGTGCCTCCCCACCTCAGTTTTTCGATACAGGGTTTCTCTGTGTAGCCCTGGCTGTCCTGGAACTCACTCTGTAGACCAGGCTGGCCTTGAACTCAGAGACCCACCTTCCTCTGCCTCCTGAATGCTTGATTAAAGTTGTGTGCCACCACCTCCTGGCTCTACTTTTAAGTTTTTCAACAAGAGAAGAAGAAAAGATAAACTGTGGCCAGAAACGAGCTAGAATTTTGAGAGGGAGCCATGTCTGCCTCCTGCTGCAATCGGGGCCAAGTGGCTACAAAAACATGAGTAAATAAAGTCATGAGTAAATAAATAGAAATGGGCAAATCAAGACACGGACCTTCACAGAACCCACAGTGGGCGGGACAGCGATGAAGGCCTGGCCAATCATATCACAGCGACTCTTCTTGCAAAATGATTGGCCTGAAAGGTGAACATGTGACTCAAACAGAGCCAGTCAGGCCTTTCCCTGGGACTGAGCTGTTGTTGCAAGGTGAAGGAAGCTGGCTTTCTACCCAGGAGGCTCTGCTGTGGCTCTGTGAGGTATCATTGTTGCTGTCAGGAAGAGGCGGGAAGGAGGACCGAGGAGACCAGGCATGCGATGCATTCCTTTTTCTATCTTTTCAGACTTGGGTCTGTGTCACTTACAACCAAAAGAAACCCGGATGCTATAATAACCTTTTCTAGACTCGGTCACACTAACCCCCCATCCACAAGCCTACAGAGTTGGTCTTGCTCACCCTCAGAGAGGCTCAGAGAATTACCACACAGCCAGTGAGAGAGGAGGCTGGGTCTGTGCGGTTTGCACCCGCTCCTCGAGGGCAGGGGCATCTTAATGAAGACATCTAGAACTTCTGGCACGTTCTGTGTCTCGACAGCTGGGGAAAGCCGGTTCTTCTGAGTGGCTGATGGGTGTGAAGGAAGGAGGTTTGAGAGAACACTCAGACATGGGGACCGGGAGGTGGCAAAGGGCAGGGAGAGGTTTAGAAATACAGAGCCCCGAGCTAGTTGCTAATGCTGTCGTCTACCTAACCCGTCCATCTCAGGGCGCAAGACCCCAGAGTACTGGATCTTCCTCCTGGCTGCAGCCATTGCAATCATGGCCATTTTTAAGATCTAAGTTGTAACGTGACCTCCTTGGTTTGTGTTTACAGGTTTTGTTCTATTGGCATGGGGGCCTGTCTTTTTACCTACCTACCTTCCTTCCTTCCTTCCTTCCTTCCTTCCTTCCTTCCTTCCTTCCTTCCTTCCTTCCTTCCTTCCTCCCTCCCTCCCTTCCTTCCTTCCTTCCTTCCTTTTCTTCCCTTTCTTCCTCTCTTCCCTCCTTCCTTCCTTTTCTCACTCTTCCAGTCCCCCCTCTTCCCCTGCTCCCTCTTATATTTTCCCATCATTCCTTGCACCCTTTCAGGCCCTGTGCTAAATACTGTAGTTGTCTGGAGAATCAAGACGACACAGCCCCACACCCACACTGGCCCTCTCCTATTCCTCCAACCTATTCCCTACACAACAGCCAGGATGCTTTTCTCAACATCACTCATTCTTGTTCACTTCCTTTAAGCCCAAGTGCCTACCCAATGCCCTCAAGGTAGAATGAGCTACTGAAGCCTCTAGCTCGGCCACCTCTGTCCCTCCAATCCCCTCTACCCTAAGATCTCTACTCCACCCCAGACAGGGTGACTCAGTTGCCAGTTCAGCCCTGGGAAAATGAGAAGCAGTCCCTGCCAGCACTTACAGCACAGCTCCGAGTGTGCTGAAAGTCCCTGGAATACTGTCTGAAATACAGCGGGGGCTCAGGGTCCGTAATGACAAGAAAGGATAGGACAAGACTGGGAAGCGTGATGGGGATGGTGACCACAGTCATCTGAGTTCTTCTGTGGTTGGCTGCCTCTTCTTCCGGAGAACCAGACTGTGTAGACATCTACCCCAGCCAGTAGCTCCCAACATAATCAGTGTGTGTGCATGCACATGTGTGTGTGTGTGTAGTATATGTGTGTACATGTCCACACTTGGATATACAAGTGAGTGTAATGTGTGGCCAGAGGTGAACATCGTCTCAGCTGTCTTCCTTGAGTACTCTCCACCTTGGATTTTTTGGGATGGTATCTCTCACTGAACCCAAAGTCAGCTGGTTTGGCTAGACTGGCTGCCAGTGATCCTCAGGAAGCCTGACTGTCCACACCCAGCTTTTATTTTACATGAGTGCTAAGGACACAAAACCAAGTCCTGATGCCTGTGAAGCAAGCACTTTACCAATTAAGTGATCCCCCAGCTCCCTCCACGTGTTTAATGGATACTGAACCACGCATACATAGCAAACCTTTAAACCTCTAGGCTAGGGGAGAACCAGACAGGTCCTCCAGAAATATGAAAGCCACAGCATCTGTTGAATGCCTATGACACATTGGGAATTGTCCCAAGCACCTTTAAGAGTTGCATCTCCTTAAACCAAGAAGGTGGCTGCTATCTGATATTGTCCACATGCCTGGCACTGCAGGGAACACACTGGTCCTCCGTGGGGGTGACTTTCTCCTCCAGGACACTTGACAATGCCACTTTTGGTTGTCACAACAGGGGCATGGAGAGGGTAGATCTCAGACATGATGCTCAGAGCCTTACAGTGCTCCAGCACAAAGAATGACCTAGGTGAGGGCTATGATACCTAGCCGTAGACATAGCCCAGTGGCCTCAAGGCTCAGAGAGCACAGAAGGTGGAAACTGAGGATCAGGGAGGGTCAGTGGAGGCAGGATGTGAACTTGGTGATTTGGGTGCCAAGCTCTGTGCCCTCAGGGCCTGCTCTGGGAAGGGGGAGGGCTAGAGGCTGCACTGGGCAGGAGCTAAGGGTCTGCTTTCCAGATTAGTGGCACACAGCCCTGTCTGAGGGTCACCAGAGGGCCGGGAGGGAGCTGAGTGCCTTGTCCAGAGCCCAAAGCAGGCCTGTGGGGAATTCTCCCAGCCAGCCAGAGCAGCCACCAGATGGGGGACTGAGCAGAATTTAATATGTGACCATCTGCAGCCAGCAGCCGTAGAACATGACAGGCAGCTCCTCCTGGGGTGGGGGTGGGGGCTTTGGGGTCAGCTCTGTGTTCTAGAGGTCACCAAGTAGTCCCAGAAGACCAGGTTGTGGAAAAGAGCACCTCACACACACACCTACACCCCCTTACACCCAACTCACACCACCACACTCCCTCACTGCCTGCATGTGGCCACCCTCCTTGACGGCAGGAGTGATGCTGAGTACCGAGACCATTAGTGGCTGTGGCTGTCAGACCATCTGTTGCATCCTCCTCACCCCCAGCCACCCACACCACCCCATGCCTCTCCCTGGTAGACTGAGTACTGAGCCAGGATGAGCTATTTCTTTGAATTCTGGACTAAACAGAAGGACCCATATTGCTAAGAGTGAGTGCTCGATGCCTTCAGAGGCGGCATCATAGATAGCAAAGGAGACCATTACCCTAAACTGGTCCCTAGACTCCCCACCCCGAGCCTTTAGAAGGGCCATAACCCATCATCTCCTGCATGTGAGCATCCAGTGAAGGCTTAGAGCCACAGCCCAGTACTCCCGCTTGAGAGCCACAGGCTCTCCCACACAGAGCACACAGCTCGGGGGTGACAGCGGGAACCACCGTTGACTGACGATTTTCTAGACCTCACCTCAGAGTCACGGCGACAGCTCTGAGAGAGGCTGACAGGAAAGCTATTACCTGATGCTCAGAGAAGTTAAGCCTTTTTCTTGGGGTCACACAGCAAACACAGTCTCAGGGTTGTGAAGAAAGCAGAGAACCACGGCAGGCTGCGTAGATGCCCCAGACTCACCCTTGCCTTAGGACTCCCCCATGAGCCTGCTTTCATGAGAAACAGGTGCTTCCTGCCATCCACCAAACACCCGAGAGGGTGACAAGAAAGAGGACCGTAGGCTCATAGTCTCGGTCCGTGGCTACTTGGATCTGAGAACATCACAGCGTCAGCATGTGGAGGAACAGGCAGTTTGGCTGATGGTGAACAGGAGGCAGAGACAGAGGAAGGGACCGAGAACTGTCTAATACCTCAAGTCATGCATGCCTCCAGTGACCTGTGCCCTCCAGCCGGATCCCACCTTTTCAAGTTTCTAGAGTAGTACCAATGGCTGAGGAACAGCCTTCGCCCCATGAACCCATGGAGGACATTTCAGATTCCAAGCTACATATTGGGCACTTGGCATTCCCTATATATTTTCGTCTCTGTGTGCTCTGTGTATTGGATTCTCCCATCAAACCTAAGGGCCAGAAGATCATTGCTTCACAGGGCATTTTGAGTTGGGAGGGGGGGTGAGGTTTGATGGTCACATTGTGGCCAATCTGGGATGGGATGTTTAAGTTCCCATTTTTTTTCTGGGTTTGGTTTCTGTGTACCTCTGGAAGACTGCCCTGCTCAGAACTGGCCAGGGTCACCATGGAGACAGGCCTGTCTCCTGCTACCTCCAGGGTTCAGGACACTTTCCACCCCAGTGGAGTTGGGACCTAGCTCTCTTTCCATGATTTTAACCGACATGAGCAGGGCTGGCTACATCTGTCAAGGGCCTTCCAGTCTCCAACAAGACCAGGCCAGACAGGCCAGGAAGTTGTTCCTCCAATCCAGGACACCATCCCCCAGGCATGGAAATCACATTACTAAGTTATGATTTGTTTTTTGAGGTTCCCTCTCCAGCTAGGATGCTGGCTTCCTGTCCCCATTCATCAGAGATGACACTTTCCAAAGTCAAGGCAGCCAGTGACCCATGTCTGCATCTTCAATTAACCTTCCTGGAAAACTGGCTTTGGCAAGTCGCCTGACCTCAGAGCCCTGGACTTTCTCGGTTTCAGCTGGCATTCTCCACTTGTTCATTTCGTTTTTGAGACAGAATCTTGCTATGATGGGGTCCGGGCTGGCTTTAGCCACAGATTTTCCTGCCTCTGCCTCCAAATGGAGTGTAGGGGTGACAAGCATATACTACTGTGCCCTGGCAGTGGGACCCTTCTCTGGTTCCAATTAAGGTACCCACCCCTTTCTCTGTTGGGTGATTGCGTACCCTGTCTTTCCCAAACAAGGACACGTCAACGTGTCCCTAGGGTCCGGGGAGGGTTACACAGGATGAGACCAGCCAGGCTTGTCACTCAGGGTCTGACATGAGGTATGGAGTATCCCTTAGTGGGTGGCAGGGTGGCTGCACTTGGAGCCCTTGTGTGGGACGAGCCCAGTGGCTCACTTCTGATGAGAACACAGAGCAAGGGATGGGTGTCACAGCAAAGGATGGGTGTCACTTCTGAATTCAGGGACGAGAAGACAGTGGCTTCTTTCTTTCAGAGCCTGGAGAAGTGAGTGGTTGGGCTGTAAGCTGTCTTCTGGAAAGGTCCATGGGTGGAGAGGGTTATGGTGGCTTGAATGAAAATGGCCCCCATAGACTCATAGGGAGTGACATTATTGGAGGTGTGGCCTTGTTGGAGGAAGTGTGTCACAGGGGATGGGCTTTAAGGTTTCAGAAGCTCAAGCCAGGCCCGGCATCTGTCTCTCTCTTCCTGCTGCCTTGGATCTGGGTGGAGAACTCTCAGCTCCTTCTCCAGCATCGTGTCTGCCTGCATGCTGCCATGCTTCCCCCCATGATGACAATGGACTAAACCTCTGAACTGTAAGCCAGCCCCAATTAAATGTTTTCCTTTTTAAGAGTTGCTGTGGTCATGGTATCTCTTCACAGCAATAAAACCCTTAAGATGCCAGTGTACAGCTGCCAGAAGCCACAGCAAGCTTGGATCAGGGCTAGCCAACCCCTGCTTCCCTTGGCCCAAAGAAAACAGTGTTCTGTAGTGACCCAGTCCTCACACAGCATCAAGTGCATCTGTCTACTTAGAAAACATTACATGTGGGAATTTAGCGAAAACCGTAGCACAGGGCTGGGAGGAGTGGGTCAGGCCTGTAATTCCAACATTTGGGAGGCTGAGGCAGGAGGATCATGAGTTGAAGATAAGCTTAAGCTATGTAGAGAGTTGTAGGCCAATTTAGGCTACATAGTGAGACCTTATCTCAAAGACAAAACGTAACTCTGAAGCTTAGAGACGTTCAGTGGGGCATGCTATCCTTACTAGGCTAAGCTGGGACCCAACAGAAGCCAACTGCTCTCTGTGTTTCCAACATGTGCATGTTGAACCTTCTTAGCCGTGGTCCCCAAACAACCCTTTATCTGTCCCAGAGAGTGACTTGGATCATATTTTTGCCCAGAGCTTTTAGGTATGGGTATCACATGACCCCAAGTGAGAACTGGTTCGTCCACACCTGCCTGACTGAAGAGGTGCTCCTTCACCCCTGTGTCGCCAGCCCCAACTCAGCTGAGCAAAGATTAACAGTGATGACTTCATCCCCACCCATCTGTGCCTGCTTCTCCGTAATTCACAGTGGTGTGATGGGCCTGGGCCATGAACCAAGCTAATTGTTTCCAAACATCGGATTGCAGGGATCCTGGGGTGATTATGGGGATGTTAGGGTGGGGAGTGGTGAGGTCCTGCTGCTGTGATCCTTAACGACGGCCTCTGGGGACGCCATCTGCCCTGATGAAGTCCACAAGGACACAGGCGGACACAAGGACACAGGCGGGTCCAGACACCCTCCCTCTCCAGCATGGGTGGGCACCATGCCTGGAAGGAGCAGGAAACTTCCTGTCTCACTCTGTGTCCATGTTCCCCGTGAACCATAAGGGGCCCAAGCGTGAGCTACCCAGGCTACCCAGGAAGGGAAGCAGCTCATCCGAACACTAATTACACATCACTATCCAGCCATCAGAGCACCCCTAGGTCTCATGTAACTCACGTTCAGCCCCAAGGGGATGGACTCTTTTATAGACAAGGAAGCTGAGACACAGACAGGGATTACCACACAGCCAGGACATGGGAGATCGGAGGCTGTAGCCACCTGGCTTCAAAGTTCACACACCAGCCAGCGGAGTTTCCATTTCCGGTTCTCGAAGCTCCGGGGCTGGGTTTTAAAACGGTTTTACTTCAGTTTGTTTCTGGGTCAGGCTCTCCACCACCCATGTTCCCGAGCTGTTTCAGAGTCTTGCCCCCCCAACCCCCCCATCCCCGCCTCCGCACATCTCACCCCTCATGATGGATGGGTTCCGGAGGCCAGTGTGGAAATAGGAAGGGAAGGTGGGTATGGTCCTCCAGCCTGACTCATTTTGTGTAGCTGATCTCACTGACCCCTGGAAACAATGTCCCTAGATTGGGAGTGACCATGCTGTAATAATGAGGTCAGGAAGAAATGAGGGGTTAGACAGGTTTCCAACTTGCCTGAAGTTGGCCACAAACCCACGTGTTAGAGCCAGGAGTGGCCTGTCCCAGAGGGCTTTTCTTGTGACATATCCGCCCCATAGCACATGGGCCTGTCAGACATCACTAATGGATTACAGCACATACTCCCGATGAGGCTGGATCTGTTCTCAACACCGTGGCCTGGGCAGCAAACATCAAAGGTTTTGAGATGCACGATACTCCTGTCCCACAAAGCAGTGTCTTCTGACCATGTGACCTCTCACTCAGGACCTCGGGGGATTCCCGAGAACATGAGAGGCCTAGAAAACTTCTTAAAGATTGCTGAGAACAAACCACGTCTGAGCTCAGCTTCCTCCCTGGACTTGCTCTTTCTGGAGTAAACACCACCTGTGTGTGATTTATTCCAATTCTCCACTTCTGCCCTTCTCGGTCCTGGGAGGCAGGCGGTCCGCCATCACAGGTGTGCCTGGTAATGAAGGCCCGTGGGTTTGGATGTGAAATGCCCCCGACAGGCTCCTGTGGTGCAACATGTCCCTCCCCTCCTGAAGGGACATGGGTCCTCTTGGTGGACTCAGGTGACTAGAGGTGGTCCCTGAGGGTTAAAGCCTGGCTTTGCTTCCTGCTCAGTGATGACAGAACACACTGTAAACTCCACTCTACAGACTGGGATGCCCCAGCCACACTGTGTCTCCCCTGTCCCATCCCTACCCTCCCCCTCCCACACGGACCCCCATTCCCCGAGTCAAGACAGACATCTCCTGTGAGCTGCTGCTGCTGCTGTCGGTACCCGGCCACAGCTATGGAGAGTAACCAATGTCTAGTTAGAGAACAGTGACCTTTGGCAGGGCAGACACTTGTCCCCACCAGGGATGAACACACTTTGGAGGGAAGTCCTGTTGTCCTGAGCCTTTTCCCTCTGCCATCTGCTCATGTCTCTGGCTTGCCTGACTGTCCCCATCCTCTGAACAATAATTCTGTCCCCACGCACCCTGCCTTGAGTACAGTTGGGGACCTTCAAAGGTGGCACATACCAACTGTGTCCTACACATTCTCTGAAGCCCTCTCCTACTCCATCCTGGCTACCATAGCTTCATACACTTGCCATCCTCAGCTCATTCCCTGTCTGGTTTGGTCCCTAGAATGCAAGCCCCGGTGACAAGGACTCTGTCCTTTCTGTTTCTTAACAACTCTTCACACTTTAGACCAGTGCTCAGTAAAGACAAGTCAAGCTGTAACCCGATTCAAATCTCATCTCAGAGCTCCTGGATTTGATAGCAAGCCCCAAACATTCTGGAAAACAAACGAATAAAACAACAGCAAAAAGCACCCAACAATTCCCTAGATTATTAAACAGGTACATTCTGTGAGAGAAAAGCAGGGCATGGGGCAGGTCAAGTGAACTGGAAGTGAAAGGAGAGCCTCAGTTTCCCCTGATAAACTGGAAGGACCAACATCAGCTGGAGGACAGAGACCGCATAAGCAACCACATCCAATAAGGGCATGGAGAAAGATTCCTGGAGCCAGGGAACGGCTGGATCCAGCTGTGCCTGAAGGCAGACCAGAACCATTGATTTACTCTGCATATATCCCCAAGTTAGCAAATAAAAACTACAGCCTCCGCCTTTATAGGTCAAAGGAGGAGCGAGGCAGTGTAGAATGAAATAGATGAACAGAAGCCGCAAGGATCAGATGTTTAAAATCACCCGGGGGAAACACCACAGAGTAGTTAAAGAGAATGGCGCAGATGTCTGTCAGTTAGTAACATTCACTCGTCAACCTCCTAGCTCTTAGGCGATGAGAAGATGGTCCAGGCAGAGAGAGCAGCAGGCACAGAGGTCCTGAGGTTGAAGGAAGCTTGGCATGTTGGAGGACATAGGATTGTAATGAGCCCTGAGTGAGGGGCCTCGTGGCTTGAGCTGGGGCTGTGCAATTGGACGACAGCTAAGATCCAGGCGAGGCATTTAAAGCTACCTGTTGGGCACTAGGAAGTGCAGAATGATCTAGAGGATGGACTTTGAGAACCAACTTGTCTACACTGAGGGAAGTGCATTTAGGGAGAGAGTCACAGGGCCGTGCTGCGGCCTCCTCCCAGGGATCCAGCTAAGGGAACAGAGGCTTGGGCTAGAGTAGGGATATAGAATGAGGCAAAAATAGTCAGATGGGAGATTCATTGTGAAACCCTGTCCCTCTTGTAGGAGGGATGTAGGTTTTTGTGCTCAGAGATAAGCACTAGGGAAGCCAGGCATGTTAAATACATGGGGCTGTCTCTTCGAAGGGAGAGATGTTCAAACTGGTTTCCACCCAGATGGCTGGGAGTGGGTGTGGGTAATAGCCTCTGCATTATCTGTACGGCCAGGCCACACCAGTTCCCTCAGACCTACATCTTGAGCCCGTTTATCTCAGTCAATCTACAGTGCCACCCTAGACCTTATCATATACATCGTTTACCTTGATCCTGCCTCCTCAGTTAATCTGTAGAACCTGTCTTTCTGGAATATGTCACCTGTACTTTGCAAGAGTTTCCACGTAATCATATCTAAAGCTTTGCTGTACACTCGGGATGGAGTTCATCATCACCAGGAAACTGTTTTTCCAAATCGTGCTGTGCTTCAATATGCCTGAAATAAACTGTCTGGTGTCAGATTCTTGAAGTTTGAAGCAACACTGGCTTCTGAGTTGTGCTGAACTGGATTTTCTTCCTGCCTCCCCTGGACCGACACTCTGTTGGCCATGGTGTTTGCAGAGACCCCCACTCTCTTGCACTGTGGACTCCTTCCAATCATTCTCAGGCTCCACCTTGGGCTCCACCCCCCTCAGCTGGGCCCTGACACGCCCCCCCCCCCAGTCACTTGTGGTTCCAGCCTTTACCATGGCCCCTCTCTCTGCTGTTTAAGCTGTCATACGACCCCACATCCTCATCTCAGTTCCTTCTTGTTTTTATCAAACACAAATTTCAAAAATGACTCAGTATTGCGTTCACTGGAAATGAAACCCATGTTGGCTTCCCTGGCTCCATCTCTCCCTCCCCCTCTCCCTTCCTCTTCCCTTCTTTCTCTTCTTCCTCCTTTCCTGAAAACAAACAAACAAACAAACAAACAAACATGGGAGAAGAAACTAACCCAAATCTAATTTCCTTTGCCACCCCAGTGCTGGTAGCAGCCAAGTATTCTGAGAATCCCTTTACAGCATGTGCTCCCTCAGTTTCCCAACTTCTGATGGCTTCTGGTGGCCTTTGTCCTTGGGACAAATCTCCAGGTCCCAGGACTCAGTCTCCTGGAGTGCTGGGCTTGGACACAGACACAGTCAACTTCAGCCTGAACTTCATAAGGAAAACTAATTCACTGAGTGCAGGCACTCAAAGGGATACAGCCTCCTGCTGCTGACTGCTGGGGCCCAGCAAGTCCCAGGGCAGAGACAGTGAAGCCATGTGGTCTCCTAAGGACTATGGACTCCTTGGGGAATATGGAGAGCCTGTGGGATGAATTTCTCCCAGGAAAAATGCCAAATACATACATCCCAGATGACTGTTTCAGGAACCTCATGCACACTAGAACCACATCCTAGGGCCCTTGGGATGGAGTTCTAACTTAAGACAATATGAGTTCTAGAGTTGAGTCTCAATCATGTTTCCTCCATTGTTCATGGTATTCAAGGAGTTGAGTCCGCTCTCAGGTTCGTTTGTCCGTGTGTGAAATGGGCAGAGCCTGGACTATGGGTCAAGAGGGCTAGAGAAAAGTCCCAGGGAGGCTAAGCCTAAGGTCTTCCCTTGTCTCTTACTCCACCCACCTTCCCTCCTTACTTCCTTCTCTCCATTTACTTATCATTCTATCTATTCAATCATTCAGCCAGTGATTTATTTGTCCATCCATCCATTTTCCATTCATCTACCCATCTGGCTATACATCATTCATTCATTCATCTACTTATTCACTCATGCATCCTTCTGTCCATTTGTTTACCTATTAGTTCATCCATCCATCCATCCATCCATCCATCCATCCATCCATCCATCCAT
>CABHPQ010174858.1:0-23335 GCA_902168405.1 Peromyscus aztecus | reverse complement strand
CATCCATCCATCCATCCATCCATCCATCCATCCATCCATCCATCCATCCATCTTTCCTTCATCCCCTGCTCATCCCTTTACTCATTCAGGAACTAGCAACAACCACCACATACCATGCACTGAGCCACCTCAGGGAACACAGGGATGAAGGCATCCATCCTGAACCTCACTTTACAATGTACCAAGGTCGAGGGAAAATGGAGTCCCAAACCTAGGGAAGAGGATCAGTGTTCCGGAGGAGGCAGTGCCCAGATGGGCTGTTGGGGGATTCCTGGCTTATCAATGGCTAGTTTCCATGGAAGCAAGTCAGGCTTGTCAGGTAGTAAAGTCATTGACGAGGCATCACCAGAGAGAAGACTTTCTTTGGCTCCACACTGAGTCCTGTGATTGGGCTGCCCACACACTGGTCCCCATCTTGTTCACACAGCGAGAATCCAAACAAGAAATGCCCAACAACATCAGTCTCAGTCCATCTGTCCATCCATCAACCTACCTTCCATCCATTCATCTACCCATCCACCCATTCACCCGTCTATCTAACTACAGCAGTCTCCATGCCCCTCTTTACTGCTACTGGACCTGACCTAATCAGCAGGATGCTTGTGATCTCCTATTCATGGTGAACAACCCAAGAATAAAGAGGGGACCAGAGGGAAGAGAGGAAGTAACAGTAACTGCACTAATAGAGAAGTGTCTTGAAGTTTTAGTCTATAGCTGGCTGGTTTGAGTTAGTGCCAGACAAATCCAGCAAAGATGAATGTCAGGGGATTTAAGAGATGAGAAAAAATTCTATAAGTCTTTGATATAAAAAATGAAGCCAAATAAAACAAAAACTCATTCCAAAACAAAGCAAAGAAATGCTAAGTGACACCAGCCATCACTCAAGCAGTATTTGTCAAGGAATGAAAATCAGGCTTTCTGCAGATTTCTAAGGCTCAGCACTTAAAGCCAAAGATGGAAATTGTCCAAAGAGTCGGGTATGTCTTTCACAAAAGGAGGTGGTCATGTGACCACTCACAGCATGAAGACGTATCAGTGTCATCAGAGAAATTCAAACTAAGAGCACACTGGGCCTCTCTCCCCCATATAAAGGACTGAAAACAAAAATAAAGATTTTAGAAACCATGACAGTTCCAAGTTTTGGCAAGGATGTGAAACAAGTGACCCTTTCATAGGTGGATGAGGGTGACATTAATAGTTTAATCATGTTGGGAAGCTGCTTGATTGGGCCTGAGTGAACTCGCTGCCTACAAAAACATCTGTCTTAAGAACAATAATCCCTGACAAGAACGCACCCAAATGTCTACCATCCGGGAAATTGGTAAACACTGTGGTATACCCATTCGGTGGAATACCAGTCAGGTGGGAAAAAGTTTTTAAGAATGAATGAACTCAACAACACCAACAGGGCTGAGTCTCAGAAATGTAACATGGTGCACAACCAACCAGATCTAAGGTCCACAGTGTGTGATTCCATTTACAGGAAAGATCACCTCTGCTCTTATGAAATTGGCTGCACCTAGCAGGTGGAGGAGGATTTGGAAACAGACATGGAGGAATATTCTGAGACAATGGAAAGAACTCATTTCACAGTTTTGTTGATGATTATATGGGTAAATAATGTGTAAGGATTTTGTTGAGCTATGTAAGGAAGAACTGTGGGTTCATGATAGCTCAGTACTTTCATGCACACACATACACATTTGCACACAGTTGTACACAGAGGTAATGGAGTGGGTGTCTACTAGGAGATTCAATCCTGGGCTGTGGTACAAAAGGCTAATGTGCCCTTCACAAACTGGAGGCATCTTCATAGACAAAGTTTGTGTTTTGTGTTGCCTCAGAACAAAACCAAACTCAAAGAGGAGCTCCCAGGGACCAAGTGATAAACCACATTGAACAACCCAAGAACGGGGAGGTCATGGCTATCAATAATGGATGCTGGCCACAAGAGCCAGGGAGCCAAATAGATGAGCCTGTACTCCTGATCAGTGGTCAGCAACAAAGCAGATTGAAAATCATGGTCTCAAGGTCATTCAGTCAAGGAAACACTCCTGTCTGTATTGATGATTTGAACCTAAACTCTCAGGGCACACAGAGAGAAACCAGGGAAGTGAGGAAAGGAGAGAAGAGGTGATATTGTAAAGAGACAAAAGGGTATAGACAAGGAGAGAGAGAGAGAGAGATGGTTTCATGAGGAGGGTCCCGGGTTATTGACCAGAGAGAAGAAATGACTCAAAAGGTCAACAGTAGATGGCGAGATGATAGAATATTAGACAGTCTGTAAAATGCTGTGCCTTTGCCCTATTCATATTCTACTAATTTTTTTTAGGGGGACTAGTGACCTCAAGTGAGTTTCTTGTGGGTGTATATGTAGGTTAGAGGTCAACCTCAAGAGGTCAGACACCTTGTTTATTGGGACAGAGTCATCTCATTGTGGCTTGGAGCTCATCAATTAGGCTAGGCACAAGCCTCAGGGATCCACCCTCCTCAGGGTTGAGATCACAGGGTGTGTATCATCATGCCTGGCTTTTCTTGTGGGCACTGGGGACTTTTCATTCATCATTCTGAGCTTGGAACTCTCGCTTTCTACAGGATTCACTTATTCATTCAACACAGGATTGTTGAGTACATACTATGAGCTGGCTCAGGCCTCGGGACACAGGATAAGCACACCAGGACTCTGCATTCATGAGGCTGACATTCTAGTATGTCCTGGGTCACGTGTAGTACTGGTGAGGACAGGGAATGCTGGTGTGATTACAAAAGCCTCTTTGGAGAGGAGACACATTGTTGGATGACTATGGGAGAAAGCTAAGTGCACACCTAGCGGGGGAGGTTTCCAGGCTCAGGGAGGAGTTGGTGCAGAAGCCCTGAGGCCCCGAGGATGCTCAGGGTGCCAGAGAGACGCTGGGGGCAGTCAGGAGGAAGGGTAGGAGCAGAAATTGCAGAGTAAATGGTGTGTGGACAAGGTCTCATGGTCATGGAATGGACTCCGGGACTAATTCTCAGTTGCCAGGGAGCCATGAGAAGCTCTGAGAGTGGAGAATGATGACATCAGAAGCCCTCTCTTTGGGAGAATGAACATGGGGGTCCCACAAGGATGTGGTGGCATGGTGCAGGTGAGGAGACTGACTGAGCCTGGGGCCCTGGGAGTTATTAAATAGCTGTTCTTAAACCCTGGACTCAGGACAAAGTGGAGTCCTTTCTGTGGTAAGGATGGCAAGGAGAGGCATCTTAAACCCAAAATTAGGACTTTTTTTTTTCTCCCCCATTCTGAGGCTTTGGCCACGCCAAAGGGCTGTTGTCTGTTTGTTGAGGGACCTGCTATGCTCTCAGGGGCTGTGTTGTATCCAGCCTCACTGGGAACAGTGGGCCCCCGGGGGCCATTGCCAAGTTCTCATTCCCGCAGCCATCATCTTTCCTAGTCTGTAGTCAACCTGGCTACTGACCATGGGTACCTGAGTGAGGCCACAGGAGACTAGATGTGGTCAGCTGACCCAATGCAAATGGACAATCTGGCAAAGGGCAAAATTTCAACAGCTTAAAGAGAACAGGCATTTGCATTTGTGTGCGTATGGTTTGTTATGCAGCAGCGTGAGCTGACCGATACACCAGGAGGATGCGGTTTCATGGGACTGTCGGCAACTTGACAAGTGCCAGGCTTGGAGCAACCCCAGGGATGGAACCTCCCTCAGGAAGTCAGTGCTTCCTCGCAGGCTGCCTCCCAGCGGGTCATCTTGGGGACCCACGTGACCTTTGGTACCGCCCACACCTCTCACAGGATGAAGGCAACATGCTGGGCTTCTATCTTCAGGACCCGAGTCGAGTCGCAATTCCGAAACCGTGTCCCGACCTTGCCAAAAGTCCCTCAGGGGACCAAAAATTGCCTCTGGCTGTAAAACCACTGACATAACCACCCTGTGAGGCCGAAGAGAATGTGCTGAGGACAGCAGAAGGCCGAGAGAGAGAGAGAGGCACAGCTAAAAATAACAGGGCTCAATCAGGGACCACAAATCACCAGGACTGCTCTGGCCCAAGGCCGCCATCTGTTTCTATGGTGTAGGTGCGGAGGGGAGGGGGAGAGGGGAGGGCAGGGGGTGAGGAGAAGTGGAGCCAGGGTGAGGAGGTGAGAGCCCGGCGGCTGGGAGGCTGAGGTGAAAGAGACACTGTGAGTTTGGTCCCCTAGGAGAGACCTCTGTGGCGTTGACATCTTGGGAAAGGCCCAGAGGAAGCATGGAGGAGAGAGGGAGACACTGGCCCAATGAACAGAATCGGGGCAACCAGGAGGACCCCTCACTCTGCCCACAGCTGTGTTCCCTGGCCTCACAGTAGCCCCCGCGGACCTTAGGGGGCACACGAGGGTTTCGGTGTGGCCAGATACTCTGACTTCATGCAAGAAGCTGGGCATTCGGGTTCCTTTATTAAAAAAGGAAATCTGGAGCTGGGAAGATGGTTCAACCAGCCAAGTGTCTCCCGTGCAAGGATGAATTCCACCCCTAATACCCACGTGAAAAAGCCAGGCATGATGGAGGATGCTTGTAATCCCCGCACTGGGGAGGCAGAGACAGGAGGATCCCTGGGACTTCCTGGCCAGCCTAGTCCAAACTGGCGGGTACCAGGTCAATGAGAGATCTTGTCTCCAAAGATAAGGTCAGGGAACCTGTGGAATGACAGATGAGGTTGACCTCTGACCCCCATGCTCACATGCACACACCTGCATGTTCATGTCCCCAGATATGTACCTGCAAAGCTATGAAACGAACTCTCCGCACTCTGCAAAAAGAGCTTGTGTGAATTAGAAAGCATAAGACAGAACATTTCCAAATAACACTGAAGATCCACAGAGAAGCCCGGGATAGCTGGTTCCACAGTGAGGGGTAGGGGGCAAGCAGATGCTCCGGAAGTGCCCAGGTCACCATGGTGACCTTTACTGTACAGACCTGAATTTAAAAAACAAAAACAAAAACAGGTGCTGGAGAGATGGCTCAACGGTTAAGAGCACTGGCTACTCTTCCAGAGAACCCAGGTTCAGTTCTCAGCACCCACATGGCAGCTCACAACTGTCTGTGACTCCAGTTCCAGGGGACCCGACACCCATGGCAAAACACCAATGCACATAAAATAAAGTTAAATCAAAAATAATTTTTAAAAAAAGAAGAAAAAAAAACAAAAACAAAAACAAAAAAACCATGTGACCAGGCATGGCGATGCATGCCTGTAATCCAGCACTGGGGAGGCTGAGGCAGGAGGATCATAAAAGGCAGCCTGAGCTACATCATGAAGATCTTGACAGAAAACCAACACAGCACTGTCTCCCTCCCCAACTCCTGCGGCTCTCACTTCTCACTTCCCCCCCCCCCCCCCCCCCCCCCCCCCCGCTTCTGCCAAGACTTTGCACTTTGCCCCAAATACACTATTGCTGCTCACACCTCAGAGCCTTTTCACATGCTGTTCCCACTCCTGGAATGACTTTCCTCAGCCCCTTTCCCTCCCAGCTCAGCTCCTGTCCACCCCAAAGGGAGGAACTAGAGGGTGACTACTGCTAGACTTAACGCCAGCCCACCCCGCACAGCCCAGAGAACCCACTGAGAATGTAGCTGCCGTCGCCCGGTGTTCGGTTTGATTGACACCCCTGTTTCCCCAGACATAGTGTTTCCAGGGGGGCTGGAATCACACAGTGCCTGACCAGGTATGCAGAATGACTGGATGACTGGTGAATGAACACCTGAATGAATGAATGAATGAATGAATGAATGAATGAATGCAGTCATAAAGGGTGCCTCTGTGCTGGTCGGTGTGTGCCTGTGGCTGGTTGTCCTAGCCACTTTTTCAGAGTGAGGGCCATAAGACTTCACCACACAGCTGGCGCCCCTCGTGGGGACGATGGCAAATCCTTCAAATGAGCCCAGAACTGGGGATGGAGACTAATATTACAAAAAAAAAAAATGAAGCTCATAAATTAAGAATTAAGATCCCAGCACCCGAGAGGCTGAGGCAGGGGGATGGTGAGTGTGAGGCTAGCCTGGGCTACACAGCAAAGCAAGGACTTGTCTCAAAACAAACGCTGGTGTCTACCCCCACGCTTGGAATGACCCATGCTTCTTGGGTGAAGGTCAGAGAGGCTGGTGGCTGGGTGCCACCACACCCCCGCGTGACCTGCAGCACACAGCAGTGAAGATCCTGACAACCACCACTGGTAAAGTCACCTGTAAGACAGGGCCACCTGCAGAGCATGGCGGATGGAGGTTTGAAAGGATTCTGCCCTGTCCTGATGACATATCCTCACCTCACACTGTGGCTGCTAGGGCAATGCCCTCTGAGCGCCGAGACAAGGGTTTCAACCCGTTTGGAAACCCCATCCTTTTTAAGTTAGAAACCTTCAGAGACATGGGCCAGGACCTCTCAAAAAAAAAATGCTATGATGTCCTATTCAATTGTTTTCATTTTAGGGTCTCAATATGCAGCACAGGCTGGCCTTGAACCCTCAACTTGAACATCTGGTGTCAGTCACCCCAGTGACCACAGGTGTGTGCCTCCTTCTCTCTGTGCCCCGGGCTCAGGACAGTGGTGCACATAGGAGAGGGGAGCAAACATCTACTTGGTGAACATGCAAGACGGGGAAGCCAGGAGGGATGAGTGGACGGACAGAGGCAGGCAGATGAAAAGATAGAAAATGGATAGACCGAGGTCAAGGAGGGAATGGGTAGACGTGGGGTGGCCTGCCAGCCAGAGTCCTGCCCAGACGCCTATGCAATCCCTCCATCCCTGGGACCCCCACCCCCATTCCTTTCGGTCACCAGCCCAACCCCTAGTCTGCTGCTCCCCTCCCCCACTCCCAGGTAAAGTTTATTCAGAGAAAACACAGGTATCTCTTGGGTCGTGTGGAGAGTTACAGAAACCAGGAAACAGGTGTTGTGGGGGTCCCACACCTGAAGAAAGGGTGTGCTGGGGACAACCCCAAGGAGACCAACTGCTTTGCTCCAGGCCTCAGAGGGGAAGAGTTGGACTTTAATAAAAGACCGACCAACCTCATGTTCCCTCTTTCTCCTTGGTTAGCAGCTGGGTTCAGTGGCTTCTGGCCCTTTCCCCCCAGATACACACTGTTTAAAATTACATCATGCATGCATGCGTGTTTGCATTGCCCACTGAAAACACGACTGGTTTTTGTTGGGTAACCAGTGCCCGCCAGGAGGTGTTTCTGAGCATTTCATATAAAATATCTTGTGTCATCCACACAACCACATAACAATATTATAGAAGGGGAAACTGAGGCTGGGGGAAGTGTAGTAATACACCTCAGGTCAGGCTTAGAACTCAGGCCATTCAACACATTCTTAACTCCTAGGCTGGGAAAATCAGCCTGTGAAGATAAAACTGAGGTCTCCTTTGCTCTGAGCTGGGTCCTTGGCAGCCTTCTAGTGAGAGAGTCTCAAGGGCCAAGCTGAGGCCCTTCACTCCACGCTATTGGTAATAAGCAGCTGAGTTGCCTGGCAGAAAAGTCTATGTGCTTTCCTTTATCACTGTGTACCACCGAGTTCAAGAATGACAGGGTTCTAAAAGCCCTTCCCCACTCCGGAAAGTATTTTGTCTGGATCTGAAACTGTTGTTGCTTTACATTAGATTTTTTTTTTTTTCACCCAGGAGCTTCAAACCGACACCTTCTTAATGGGCGTTCTCCAAGACATCAGAGTCTATGTGAGGCCAAGTTCAGAGGGTCACCCATCCCCAATGCAACCTGTCCAAGCTATAGGACTCTTTCTCAGGTTTGAAAGCTACGGTGGGCAAGACGGCTTAGCAGGCGAAGGCGCTTGCTGCCAAGCCTAATGATGTAAACTTGATCCTGAGATCTGCACAGGAGGAAAGAATGGGTTCCTGCAAGTTGTCCTCTGACCACACACACACACACACACACACACACACACACACACACACACGCACGCACGCACGCGCGCACGTGCGCGCGCGCGCGGGCACACACACACCATGCTCACCACACACACAGACACACAAAGACACAAACACACACATACAGTGTCACAATAAATAAATAAATATAATAACAAAAGTTTGCAAGTTAATAACAGTTTGAAATTCTTCAGAGTTAATGAAACCTCAGCCCAAGGCTTCAGCCTCTGCAATAATGTATCTCCCTCTGTTTACATAGAAGACGCTATACAAATAGTGATTCTAGAAATGAAGCCAGCTAGAGTTATTTCTGTCACTCTTTGCTAGCTGAAAATTTGTGTTTAAAATTGAAGAGTAGGTATGAGTCAGAAGCTACATTTTTTTTTGGCTTTGTTTCTTTGTTAAACATTAATTTCTGGTTCGTACCTGTTCTGTTTTCTGAGTTTGAGTGTATCTTTAACATTGAAATTTATTCTTCTTAAATGAGTGGTTTAAAACCAAAGAACAAACAGTGAAAATAATACGTCTTATAATACAATTACTAGAAATAATTTTGTCATATAGAAGAGAGGATTGCCTGGAAAAAAAAAAAAAGATCTTCTCCAGGTGTCAAATACCCACCCACGGGGCTGCTCCCTGGAGGAGGCAACTGACATCATCAGCCTCCCACGGGTTATCTTCCACATTTGCTCTCGACAGACAGACACCACCGTGTGTCAATAAAGCATATAGAACGCTATTTTTGCTCGTGGGTAAATGTGCAAATGTGTTGCAACAATTTTAGTCCTTCACTACCTTCTCGAAATTTCTTTGCGCTCCTGGGATGTCTCTGAGATTTGTTTGTGTGAATGTGCCTTCCTTCAAATTCTCGTATCTGCGGTGGCAACTGGATCTCTTGGTTTTTGGTTTTTAATTAATTAATTAATTTGGAGACTCTCCCACATGAGTACTGTATTGACATCATTTCTGCACTTCCTGTTCACCCTTGTGTCTCCCCATTCTGTCTCAAAATCATGACTTCTCTAAGGGTGTGTGTGTGTGTGTGTGTGTGTGTGTGTGTGTGTACACGGGTATTTCAGTTAGTGCCACTGGTATGTATATGTGTTTAGGGCTGACCGTTTGGGACTGGATAACCCATCAGGCACCTGTCCCCAGAGGAAATAGATGCTCCCTCTCACAGCAGCCACTGATTGGCTGTAGCTCATGTTAGCTCCGTCCTGGATGGGCACTATGATTGCTTCTTGGTTTCACTCCATAAAGTGCACTCTCTGAGCCTAGTACAGAAAGTTCAGAGAGCATGTGCATGGTCTGAGGTTTGAAAGATCTTGTCAGGTGCCAGCCGAAGCATGTCCCAGCCTATGACTTCTGACAGTCCTGGGCTCTTTTCACCCTGCCCTTTCTCAGGATGGCCCAGGGCCAGTTCAGGTTCCACATCCCTTTCTCAACTCTGGGGGCACCTCCTATGTGAATCTCGTGACTCCTGTGGCTGTCACAGCACCTCCCCCCCCCCACACACACACACCATGTGCCTCGTGACCTGGGCTATTTAGGTGACTGTGCCCCGTCCCTGTCCCAACACACACACTCACATAGCCTGTCCCTTCCAAGGCTGGGAGAGATTTCCAGGCCTGATCAGGTTACTCTGTCCCAGGTCCAGACTGGCAGCTGGGTCTGGGGATCCCGGTGGGGGCTGCTCTTGTCCCCCCCCACACACACACAGAGTTTCCTCTTCCCCAGGACATCCAAAGGCCCTTGCCCAGGCCTGATCAATTCTTCTACTCCTTTGTGCACAATACCTCCCCCACAACTAGCCTGAGATATTGCCAAGAGTGGAGACAGCATCTTGTCACTGGGTCCCCAAAGCTTGGCATGAAGAAGGTACCGGAGAGAGAATGACCAAGCAAGAAACTAAGAGTGGACAGGGAGTGGGTGTTACCCCTCCGCCTACATGTCCTCAACCTGATAGCTTTATCAGATGTGACCAGACACATCATCGAAACAGCCGAAAAGGAGGAAGAACCCATTCCGCTCAAGGTCTGGATGTTCAGTTCAGGCTGCTGGACCTGCACACTTAGGAAGAACAGGGTTTTGATGGGAGAGATTCTTCACAACGTGGTGGACAACAAACAGGTGGGGGCAGGGAGGAAGGGACCAGCCCGTTACCAACCCTCAAGATTCCACCTCCAGTGATCTACTTCCTTCTGTTAGCGCCGCCCCCCTAAAGTTAAAGAACCTTACAAACAGCCCCGCCAGCTGGAGAGTGAGCAGCCAATACACAGCAGTTCATACTTAATCTGCGTCTCATTGTATCATCATGACCTCGTGAGCAGACGCCCTCTCAAGCTGTGACATCAGCCATGACAGAAGTAATGGGCTTACTTTAAAGAGGGTGAAATAAATTGATCATTTTGCCGAACGAGTCCTTGCATATTCGGGATTCACAATGGGCAGTGTCTAAACCTCCCTCTGTGATCGCTCCAACACCCTCCACCAGAGACTAGGTGAGGTCAAGTTTAGAAGTGAGACAGGCACCGTTTTTAGCCCCCTCCGTTCCTCAGCTCTATCTGAAGGCCTTGGCTCAACACCACCATTTCCTGCCAGGACTACCACGGATGCCTCTCACCTGTCATGCCTGCTGTCTCCTTCCCACTCAGGTTCCACACAGCAGCCAACGTGAAGAAGTATAAGCCTCATGAGGGCTACTCTACCCCTACCCCACCCCCCACCCCACCCCCGCTCCAATCCCATCTGTGGGAGAGCGCCTCCTCGGCCTTCAGAAGGAATAGAAATTCCTGACACTTGGAATGTGGACTTCTGGACCCTAGACACATGAGGCGAAGGGCCACTCAAATGAGCCTTTGGGGGTGTTTTGGTAGCTGACATAGTATGGGTGTGAAACATCCCCCTCACCCCCCCCCCCAACCAATGTGTTAAAGGCCTGGTCCCTGGGGCTGTAGTATTGGGAGTAGATCCTTTCAGAGATGGGATCTGGGGGGGAATAATGCCCGTTGGGTCATTGGGAGCATAGGAAACTAAGCACTATGACCCTCTTTACTTTCTCTGGCTAACGGCAGCAGGGTGAGCAGTTCGGTGGTCCTACACCTCTGCCATGACATGCCATCACAACTTGGGACCAAAGTAACGGAGTCAGTTGACCTGGAGACTCCAAAACATGAGCCAGATTAAATATTTCCTCTTCACAAGTTCATTGTCTCAGATATTCTATCGCAGGGGCATGAAGAAGACAGTCAGAGCTGACCTAGAAAATGAACACACCTCTTATTCAATTGGTAACCCACATCCCAACTCCCCCTCACATTTTAGAAGCAGGGAGGATGCTCAGAGATGCCAGGCATGTCCTAGGTGACCCCTGGTCCTTCTGGACTTAAGAAAAGGTTGGCTAAGGATATATCCAGGCCTGAGCAGTCTAATGACACTGGGGTCCACCTCCTCTCTCTCTTCATGCCTGACGGCTCCCTGTGTCCCTTGAGTGGGAAGGACAATGGTGACAGTGTCCCCCAGAAAAGGTTCTGCTTGATGGAGGTGACTGTTCAAGTAAACAACCCTGAGGATGCAGGGCTGAGCCCCACTCGCCCCTCACGACATTGGTGGCTTTGTATAGAGGACGACATCGCCGTTGGACTGTCAGCCTGGCACATTGTTCTTCAGCCATCAACGTCATGGCAGGGAGAACCCACTATTTGCACCCCTTCCAAAGACGTCAGGCAACAAATTAGAGGTGAATGCACGGCCCTCCTGGACTGTCCAGCAGACAGTCCCAGACTTCCAGAAGACGACCAACCACCCAGGCGCTGTCATTAATGGTGAAGAAAACTGCTTGTGAACCACCGTCTGTGAGGTTCTGCCCAGGACACCTTGGAGGACCTTGGAGCTGGGGCCCTCAGTGTGAAGAGGTTTAGCTCAGTGGCTCCCTCTTAGTTCTTAGCGGGTCCCACTGTTCTCCACTTCTGTTCTAACCCTGGGAGCTCTGCTTCGAGAGAGACAGCGCTTGATGACACTGTCCCTGGGGCGGGAGTGACAGCTGGCCCCGGACAAGTTCTCTTTACATTGAGAATGTGACTTGAAGGACTGAATGGACCTGGGTTCAAATCTTGACCGCATCACTTTGTAAAGGATTCTAGGTGAGTGACCTCACCTAACTGAACATCGATCATCTCCATCTGTAAGATGAGAGTAGGGACCCATGACCTTGTTTGCTAAAACAATACTAATGAGCGCAGAGGACTCTTCACGCGAAGTGAGAAAATCCAGGTACAGAAAAGACGCTGCAGAATTTTTGTTTATATATGAAACTTTGAATTTGCCCCTCTCTTATCTACGGTTTCATGTGGCACAGCTTCAGTGACCTCTGGTCAACTGTGGTCCCAAATACTAACTGGACAATTCTAGAAGGAAACAATTCCTAGGCTTTAAATACCATTCATTCTACTGCGCTGATAGCTTGGTTCTTCTGTATTATTAGTGATTGTTTATCTGTATGCCTGTGTGCCCTTTACAGGTGAAGCTACCCTAGGTCTGTGGTGGAGGAACAGAGCGAGTGTGTACAGGTTCTAACGCTAGTCACAGTTTCTGGCATTCATGGGGTTTTTGGCATGGACGCCCTCAGAGAAGGTGGGGCCATGGCACACAGAGGTTCCAGGTTCCTGGATGGGACGTAGGTGCATGGATCCACCATAGCAGCAAAGCAGGATGCAGCAGGCTAGGCTCTCACAGACACGGGGGTGGCGCTTCTCACACTCTACACTTCTTTGTTCACTTTATATCAGAGAGGTTCAAGGGGCTCCTAACACCCATCCCACACACAAGTTACTGAGAGAGTGGAGACTGGAGACCCTTCCCAGTCCAAGATGCGTACCAAGACACCATGATGTAAACTGTAAATGTAAAGAACATAGTCTTTAAAATTTAAAAAGAAAGGGAAGATGTGGATGCACCCAGAGAGCAAAGCCTGCTGCAAGGAACATGGGACCCTCTGATCCCTGGAGGAAGTGGTGGCTTCTACCAACCCACAGACAGCCCTGGAGCTTTTTCTCGCCTGGCCATAGGTTTCAAACAAGGTCATCCCAGGTACATTTGGGTTTCCCAGATCCAAGGTCAGTAAATGCTATGGGAAACTGTCCAGCTTGAACCCTTGCCTTCAGCCCCTGGGGTGTGAGCTGGGCACAGGTGCTCTCGTCCTCATATGTCCTGATATGGCACACATGGTTCAGGGTGTATGTGCATCATTTACTGTCAGGTTCTCAGAGGGCTCACTTCTATACAAAGGGATCATCCGAGATGGATCCTTGTGGTCTGCTCAGACCCAGGGGCCAGAAGAAGGGATCTGCCGTTGAAGGTGTCCCCCCACGCATCGGGCTGATAGACATTCTCTCGTCCCTGTTCTAACAACAATCTGCCAAAGTAGATATTGCAGTTTCTAAAGGGAGACCGAAGCCCAGAGAGGTCCAGTTGGAAGATGGATGCTGAGTTCTGTACCTGCCTGCTCCATGGATGTCCGAGATGTGTGAATCCAAGTCAAGATGATCTCATTCCCAAGCTGGGTTCCAGCCCTGGTGCCTCACAGCTGAGGATGGAGCCGGGTGGTGACCCAGCTGAGGAATGCCCTCCCTGTTCTTGGTCAGAGTCTCCAGTAAGACACTCACAAAGACATCGGAGTCCCTAGGACAATCCTTCTCTAAATCAGTGGACATTTGTCCCCAGGTCCAGAAATCCCACCCAGCTGGGTGTCCCCTCCTGAGTGAAGTGTCCCTACCTTCTCCAGGGTGAGTGATTCCCTCCTGCAGCCCTTGCTTGGGTGTTCTCGGTACCTCTGTGTGAGCAGCTTCCTGCAGCCCCAGAGGCTGTGGAGTGGCTAACAGTCTGGCTTGCAGAGGCAAGTGGAGATCAGGCCACGCCGCTCATCAGCTGAGTAACCTTGAATTACCCACTTAACCCCTCCCAGACTCCCTTCTGCCACTATGAAGGGAAGTCAGCTGTCACTAAAGCTCATCACAGGAGAAGAGCTCCCCCCTTTCCTTCTCCCGACAGGGTCCCGGGTCTCTTTTCTTTCTCCGACTTAGCCAGCAAATGACTGTGACTGTTATCATGGCCACAGTGTCACTGAATGGGTACACATTTGCATCCAGCACTTGCCCCCAACTGGAGGCTCCCGGGAGGCAGTGGGTCCCCATTTCCTTGTCTTTAGCCCCTACCATAGATGGTGAAGCAGGAAGATATCTGGGAAATGTTCGTTGCTCAACCAAATATTAAAAGAAAATGCAGCATACAATCTCAATCGTAAATGCCCTCAATACTGAGACCCCAAACTGCAAAAACCACAATTATTCCAGGAAGACTCAGAGACAGTCTCTTTCTGCTTCACTTTCTCTTTCCCCTCCTCTTCTCTTCTTCCCCCTTTTTCTTTGTTCTGTGATATTGCTCAAACTCTCAGAGCCTTACGAACACTAAGCAATGATATTCTGTCTGGAACAACTGGGGGAATTGGGGTAAGAATGTAACTTCAGGGGTGCACACAATAGGGCCAATCAAGTCATCCATGACAGGTGTTTTAATGGCACATGTCCATTCTTCCAACCGGTAAACTTTTCAGTTATCTATGGAACCATCTCATATTTTAATCCATCCATTCATCCATCCATCCATCCATCCATCCATCCATCCATCCATCCATCCGTCCATCTGTAGTGGGTAGCTGTTCCAGCTTTGACCTGGAAGTAAGTACTACCCCCACTGAGGCTTCTGGTAACTGTCATGCCTACGAGGCGGGGCTGAGACAGAAGCCCTTAAGACCTGAGATCCAGATGTGCTGGCTCTCTTGGCTCCTGGCTCCTGGATGCTGGATGTAGACCAAGCAGAGTTCTCCAGAGAACACCACTGGACTGCACTTCACCTCTCCTGGACCCTGTAACCTATCCCTTTACCTGTAAGTTACCCCACAAAATAAACCTCCCTTTTAACTACGTGGACTTGCCTTAATACTTCCACTAATATCCATCCATCCATCCATCCGTCTGTCCGTCCGTCCGTCTGTCCGTTCGGCCGTTCGTTCATCCATCCATCCTTCCTTCCTTCCTTCCTTCCTTCCTTCCTTCCGTCCGTCCGTCCGTCCGTCTGTCCGTCCGTCCGTCCGTCCGTCCGTCCATCCATCCATCCATCCTACCAACCTACCATCCATCCACCCACCCACACATCCCTTTCTCCCTCCTTACACCTGTCCATCCACGCATCCATCTAACCCTCTCTCCCTCCTACTTCCCCTCCGACTACCCACCCATCTAACCATCTACCCACTCACTCATCGAAACCTACCACCATTCTATACATTTATCCGCCCTCCCATCCACCCATCCATCCACCTGCCATGCACCTACCAAGAACATTTTTATTGACTCCTTCCTAGCTTCCAGGCACTTTGCAAGGCACATGCACGTCTCCACATGCTATCTTAAAGGAACTTACAGTGTAGAGGAGGGGATAAGGCCGTAAGTACTCCCAATCCAGTATGATCTGGGTCACCATAGGGATGAGCACAAGAGGCTGTGGTACACAGCCTAGGAGGGCCGGGGAAGGGTTGGTGGGAGAAGGGATGTCTAAGTCAAGGCAGGAGGGACCAGTAGGGGGCACTGTGGGGAGAAGCAGGTTGAGCAAAGCAATGGGAAGAGACAACATGCTGAGCCAGGGGAAATGCCGGTGGGCCTACCCTGCTGGATCTAGGCTCATAGGCGTGAAGGTAGAAGGAGAGAGAGAGCCACGGTCCAGGGTCTACTCACAAAAGACTTTGGGCTGAAGTTGCATTTGACTTTGCCACCAGGGCTGTGAACCTGGAACTGATGGGTCTTTGGAGCTGTTGATATGGCTCAGTGGGTAAAGACACTTGTCACTAAGGCTGAGGATCCAAGTTTAATCCCTGGAATCCATCCAGTGGAGGAAGAGAACTGATTTCTGAAAGCTGTCCTCTGACCTACACATCTGTGCTGTGGTGTATGTGTGCCACCCTCCACCCCTGCACCAGACTAATAACAAACAATAAATGTAGAAAGAGGGCCTTCCCAAGGAGGTAGGCTCTCTTTTGAAATTAGGAACAGTAGCTGGAAGGAGGTTTTCATACTTGAGGATCGTCACACACAGCCTGGTCTTCTGCCCCTTTTTCCAGAACCATTTTACACCGTGTTTAAAAGCTAGTGATGAAGTCAGGAGGTGAGTCCATGACCCCGGCAGCCATTCACATCCTCCCTGAAAATACTTCCATAAAGTTTTAATGGTAAACTCAGGCCCCAAGACCAGGGGACAATCATTGACTCACAAAATCATGGTGACAGTAGCCCTGCCAGTGTTTTTGGACCAATGCACTCAGTCATCTATGCACCATCCCTCTACACATCCCTTCATATATCCATACATCCATTCATCCACCCAACCATCCACTCATCCATACATACATACATCCATACATCCATACATCTATCCATACATACATCTATCCATACATACATCTATCCATACATACATACATCTATACATCTATCCATCCATCCATACATATATACATCTATCCATCCATCCATACATACATAATATATACATCTATCCATCCATCCATACATACATACATATATACATACATACATATATCTATCCATCCATACATCCATACATCTATCCACACAACCAACAATGCATCCATCTACACATTCCTTATAGATGTCTCCATCTACAATGCATACATACACCTACCAACCCGCCCACCAACCTGTCTTTCTGTCTGTCTGCCGTTGTCTATTACCCCTCTAAACCATCACCTGTCTGGGCCAGTCCTGTATGGCATCCTCCCACTTGTTCTCCAGGTCAAGGACCTGTATCCTCAGGGCAGAGCTCATGGTGATAGTAACCCACAAGCCAGGCACTGTACTTCATGGTGTAAAAGAAACTGAACCGGGCCCCCACTTCCTAGGAACATAGAATTCCCTCGGGGGAATGGGACCTATGCTAGATCAGTTTATGTCAACTTGACATAAGCTAAAGCCATCCGAGAGGAAGGAGCATTAATGAAGTAAATGCCTCAATAAGTTTGGATTATAGGTAAACCTGTAGGGCATTTTCTTAATTAGTGATGATGGGGGAGGCCCAGCCCATTGTGGGTGGTACCATCCCTGGGCTGGTGGTCCTGAGTTATGTAAGAAAGCAGGCTGAGCAAGCCAGTGAGCAGCTCCCCTCCTTGGCCTCGGCATCAGCTCCTGCCTCCAGGTTTCTGCCTTGGGTTCCTGTCCTGACTTCTTTTGATGATGAACGGTAGAAGTGTAAGCCAAACAAACTCTTTCAACTCCAAGTTGCTTTGGTCATCATGTTTCATCACAGCAATGATAACCGTAAGTAAGGTAGGATCTGTCCATCTATCCAGGCTGGTGTGATGGATTGGTGTACAAAGGTACTTGCTGCCAACACTGATGATGTGAATGTAAGCTCCAGAATCCACATGGAGATCAAGGGGAGATCTGATTTTCACACATTGTTCTCTGACCTCTGCATGTGTGCTGTGGTACCTGTGTGGTTTTCAGTACAACACACACACACACACACAGGCATAATATAAATAAATGTAATGAGACATACAAGTTCCAGATATCAGCATTGGCAGCACAGGGAAAAGAGACGAGGTAAGAAGTGGAGCCCCCCACATCACCCCTGAAATGGCGAGGAGCCAAAATATACCTCCGGTTGTGAATAGAGTAAGGAACAAGAGTGTAAAAGCATTCCTCAAAGTTGCCACGGTAACCAATGTGAAACTAAAAATAGTGACAGACCTAGATTGTGCGGATGGAGCAAGAAATGTCAAGAGATGCAGTCTCGGGTCTGTGAATTGATAGACATCAAGTGTCGGCGTGGTATGCAGAGCCTCGGAGGGAACGGCAGAGGGAACAGCTAGAAACAGAAGGGCATGAGCTAGGGGGCAGGGTGAAAACTTTCCATTTCTGTGTGTGCATGTGTTGTGTGTGCATGTATATGCATTGGTATGTGTGGAACACTTGTTGGGGGGTGTATGTGTGCATGCACATGTGTGTAGAGGACAGCACTTGATGTATTTAAACATTCTCGATGACTCTTTATTCTTTGATGCAGGATCTCTCAATCAAACCCTGGGGAGAGGGGTCCCCTGTCTCTGCCTCCTGTATTACAACCAGGCCACCATGCCCAATAAACGTGTACAGTGGGTTCTAGGGATTTGAACTCTGGACCTAACACTTGCTGAGCAAACACTATAACCACTGAGCCATCCTCCCTGCTCTAAGACGTTTATCTTAACGGATCACTCCCACCGTGTGCCTGTTCTCCGAGGAAAACCTCTACATATCCAAGAAGAGATAAATCTATTCAGCTGACGGCGACTTATCGGACAGGTGGCTCCCATCATCCACCACGGAACATGGGCTCTTGGGACACAATTCAGAGGGACCGTCAATGTGGACAAGAAAATCTACGTCTTTATTTTACACTAGCCTCTTCCTGAAACCTAGCATTTGCTGTCTTTAAAGAAACAAAAGCCACAAGACTATTTTCAACCCCCGTGTCTTTGTCTTCCAAAGAACTAAGACTTTGGAGGCATTTTCCTGTCCCTTTACACTCACCGTAAATACCTCGAGATATTTATATTCCTCCCCACTTCAAGATGACACAGTTTGCTATTGTTATTGTCTGTTTTGAGACTGGTGTGTGTGGGGTGGGGGCGGGGTGTGTGTGTGTGTGTGTGTGTGTGTGTGTGTGTGTGTGTGTCTCACTGTGTAGCCCAGGCTGGCCTCAAATTCCTAACCCTCCTCAGTCTCCCCCATACTGATAGGCACGCACCCCCATCGACAACATAAAATGACAGTGTTTGTCAGGCTCCCAGCTCGGTTCCGTTAACCAATGTGCTAACAGAAACACATGCTAGCTCACTGTGTTTGTTTCTTTAAGGTAAGTGCTAAGTTGTGGATCACAGTGTTTCAAAACAGCTCGTGCGCAATCCCGAGAGTTATACTCTGGTGCCCTGAGAGCATGGCTCTGACGACCTGGGCTCGGATCCTCAACACCCATGAAAAAGCTGGGCGTGGCGGTGCACCTCTGCAAACCCAGGGCTAGGGAGTGGGCAGAGACACGTGGATCCCTGAAGCTCACTGGACTGACAGTGTAGTCAGTCAGCAAATTCTAGGCTTGGTGAGAATCCCTATCTTAAAAAATAAAGTGGAAGACACTGACATTGACCTCTGGCCTCTACATGCATGTATGTGTACATGTGCACATACACACACACACACACACACACACACACACACACACACACACACAACCACTGCTCTGAGAGAGCTCTATGGCACTGAGGAAGATGAGAAACTAGGTTAGAAGAGTCATGAGGTCATGGCGTCTGTGAGTGTTCCCAGGACCTGCAAGCTGCCGGAAGCTGGGACCAGATGGATGGTAGACGGGGAACATAAATTGAAGAGAGAATCACCGTGACTACGGTACAGGTGAGAGCCGTGGTGACAGTTTTTCCTGCAAGCCCACGGCTTCCAGGCACTTCCTAAACCCCTGCGAGTATCACCCACAAAACGCTGCCCATAAACACAGGAAGGGGTGACCATCACCTCCCATTTACCACCTAGGAAACACACTCCCAGCTGTGTGGAGGGATGAGTCCCAGACCACACGGCCAGTGAGGCGTACAGCTAGGGTTGAGACTGTGGGCTGCCTCATTCTCAGAATGTGTCTGCCTGACTCACCAGTGGAGGCTGCCAAGCTCAGCCTCATTCTCATCTAGCCCATGAAGCAAGGACCAGACAAGTTGGGCAGAGCCAAGCCCAGTTCCCTGCAGGCCTAGGAAAGCTGTGGAGGTGGCCCTTTGCTTAGCTGTCTGTTGGTTCTTCCAAATCCTCAGGTCGTGGCCCTAGGAAAGGTCACATTGAAGCCCATGCTCTAGGTGTCACCATCAAGCCTCAAAGTCTGCTTAGTCCTTCATTCGTCCGTCCATCCGTCTATCCTCCCTTCCCTTTGCCTCCCCTGGATCTCACTCTATAGCCCAGGCTGGTCTTGAACTCATGACCATCTTGGTTCTGTCTCCTCAGTGCTGAGATGAGCGGTGTGCATCGTACCCAGTCTATTTTGTTCCACATCCCTTACACCTCTCTTTCCCATTTAGCCTTGAGAGCCCTCCTTGACATCAAGTCTAAATGCCCCCAACTGTTTTGGACCTTGTATATCCTATCCCTTCATGCTCCTCATTGTTGCAAGATGCTCCTGAACTTGATTTCTTGGGACCACCCCCCCCAGGCCATAAACACCAGCTTGCTGTTTTCGTCTGTAGGTGGAGACAGCCCTTGCTCTTGGACTGGCTGATGAGCATCTTGTTGCTGAACTCTGCCTCTTCTGGACTCTCTTCTGCATTGTGCCCGTGACAGCCGCTGTCCCGAGCCATCCCACTGTAATTACCACACAAGGACAAGGGGACAGCATGGATGCCCTGCGGAAATGCTCCTGTTGGTGCCCAGTGAAGCCTGAGGATGGGACAGCAGCTACACCTTGAGAACAGAGGATTCTCATCCCAGGGAGGAAAATGAGGCGGAAAATCAAGTTGCCACAGCAGAGGCGGGTGTGCCAGTGTAAGGGTGATTAAAAGAAACCCTTGGAAGGAAAAAGAAAACAACCCCCAGCCCCAGCCCCCTCAAATCTCCAAACAACTGCTAATTAAGCTCTTCAAAAGTCAAAAAATGAACCCTCTAGGCAGCACGTCCCACACTTGCAGTGCGGGCAATGATTTTTGTCGCAGCCAGACGTCACGCTGCCCATCACACATGTGTTTTGAAGGCGAGTTTTATTGGCTGCGTAATTGCAATCGTGTTTACCGTGTCTATCTGCTTTTGCTGTAGGACAGTGCAGGCGACGGAAGAGCGGGGGACTCACCGTGCGTGTCTGCTGGCACCCATTTAGACATCGTAATGAGGACATTTCACGGTGACACTGAGGATGTGTCTGTGAGGATCTGAGTCCTTTAAAGGCATGCCTTGTCCAAAGACACGGCAGCTGATGCCGCTTTGAAGGCTCCAAACCTTGCTGAGCCTCTGGCTGTGCTGTGTTAACAAGGTGAAGGGTAATTCTCGGCCTTGTTTGTTTCATGGAGCAGGGGAGAGGATTAGGGATGGCTATGCAAAGTGGGACAGGCAGAATCTGATGGTGACATTGAAGGGGACAGTTAGAAAGATACCCAGAGACAGAAGGGGAAAAATGAGAGGAAACTCACCCTCCATTCCATCTGCAAAGCTATCTCAGACCCAGTCCCCACGAGACGTGCCCCCTACCCTCATCACATAGTCTCTAGAGGCCACCTTGGTGATTACTTTTGGGATACACCCCATGTATTTTTATTTTGCCTTCTTTTACTAAACCCACGAGTCTCCTAGAAAGTCACCAGACCTGGGCTAGTCTTGGGGACCCCAGTCGCAGAGAGGTAGATATGGATGGATGAACAGATTTATAAATGGATTAGATGGATACATGAATATGTGGCTGAGCGATTGGTGATGCAGGAATGGATGCATGAGCTGGTGAATGGATGAGTGAATGGATGCATGAGCTGGTGAGTGGATGCATGAGCTGGTGAGTGGATGCATGAGCAGGTGAATGGATGCATGAGCTGGTGAATGGATGCATGAGCTGGTGAATGGATGCATGAGCTGGTGAGTGGATGCATGAGCTGGTGAATGGATGCATGAGCTGGTGAATGGAAGAGTGAATGGATGCACCAATGGCTAGGCAGATGACAGAAGAAGTTACTAACAGGAAGGAGGGAAGGAAAGAGGGAAAGATGGATAGATGAATAAAAGGGTAGATGGATGAATGATTAGGTGGGTGAATGGAAGTGATGACTGATTAGAAGGGAGTGTGTGTGTGTGTGTGTGTGTGATGGAGCGAATACATGTAGGAGAGAGTGGCCAAACCTTTCATGTTCTCTCAACAACTAATTTTAATGGCATTTGGAGTTCCACTGAGGCCCAGACTTTCCATAGCAGCTTCCTCGGTGAATCAAGGTGGGGGATCTGCTTCTCAGTGCTACCCACTCCCTGGGGGCATGTGGAGGACCATGGATTTGTGCTGGACACCCATGGTAGAGGGTAAGGTCAGCAGGGGCAGGAGCAATGCCCATGGTAGAGGGTCAGGGCAGGAGTCCAGTGGGGAGCAGACTCAGTGGCCAGCAACACCACGAAGTTCCAAACAGAGTTTCCTTTTCTCCATTCACAGGTATGATCCATTGAACACATGTGCTCTTTTTTTGGAGATCATGTTTTTTATCTGCAAGCATCAAATATCTCTTCATAAGTTATTAGTCTGGAAACATGGTCAATGTTACAGAAAAGCTGTTTCTTTTTTCATTCTGTGTTCTGTAAATAAACTGAGTCACAAAAGGAGGAGGAGGAAGAGGAGGAAAAGGAAGAGGAGAAGAAAGAAGAGGAGAAGGAGGAAGAGGAAGAAGAAGAAAAAGAAGTTGTTGTTGAAGTAGCTGGTCTAGCCTTGTCTAATCCCAGTGGAAAGGAAGAAGAACCAGGATGAATGGGGTCAAAAAACAACACAGTGAACAGACAGAATCCAGCAGAGAAAGGCAACAATCCAGAAAACACACGTGGCCTTTCCGCAGACATCTCACTGGACACACAAGCACTAGGGTTAGGAGGGTAGGGCCCACAGTCAGAGCGGCAATCTCATCACACTGTTGCTGTGACTCAGAGGCCCTGTCACTGCCCAGCTCTGAGCCCGTGGACCTTGGTTTCCATACCTCTTAACTGGAGGAAGCCATATTCATATGGCTCCTAGGAGGGCCCTAGGGATAACAAGGTGGGGCGGAGCTACAAACTGTGGGGTGCAGTGCACATGAGAGATGGGTCGTTTTTCAGACACTGACTGGATCGGTGGGTAGGGTTAAATGGAATGAGATTTGTGTTTCTCTGGAGTTCAAGAATCCAAAGGTAGATGGAAATACAGTGACACACATAGACAGTCCCATGCAAAGATGGCCAGGCAGACTCGTGGGCACCAGTGCAGGCTTCACACAGCACTGGACACAACCTCCACCCATGTCCTTCCACAGACACACCCTCCTGCTGTGGGATGGTCTGTATGTCAAATATGCTGCTCTGATTGGTTATTAAATAAAACACTGATTGGCCAGTAGCCAGGAAGGAAGGATAAGTGGGACAAGCAGAGAAGAGAATTCTGGGAAGTGGAAGGCTGAGAGAGGGAGACACTGCCAGCCGCCACCATGACAAGTAGCATGTGAAGATGCCAGTAAGCCACGAGCCACGTGACAAGGTATAGATTTATAGAAATGGATTAATTTAAGATATAAGAACAGTTAGCAAGAAGCCTGCCACGGCCATACAGTTTGTAA
>CABHPQ010174857.1:5853-47053 GCA_902168405.1 Peromyscus aztecus | reverse complement strand
GGATGTAACTTGCTGTTTCCTTGACAACTGCAATACCCCTACAATAAAACTGCTACAGTCGGACTGTCAGTCGCCCATGGGCTCAGATTTTGAATGTTGTCCCCAGCTGCCCTCCAAAGCCACAAGCCAAGTCTTCAGGAGGCAGGCACGAGCTGACAGAAAGCAGCCACTTTGAAAGACTTTGAAGGGGAACCATCCCCTGCTCTGGCTACCCCCACCCCGCACCCCCTGCCCCTCCCACCTCCGCCTCCTGGTCTGCTACGGTGTGAACAACCTTCGCCTTACACTCCTGCCCCCATGACCTGAGATTCCCTCCATGATGGACCCAAGCCCTCCAAAGCCACAAGCCAAGAGGAATCTTCCCTCCTTTAGGGTCGTCCATCCGTGTCAGGCATCCTGTTTCAGAGACAGAAATAATACAAGGCCATTGTGCAGTCGACCCACCTCCTGGATAAAATGCTGGTTCCCCAATACCGAGGGACTTCTTCCCTCCAATAAAACATACACCATTCTATCTGTGATGTTTGAATGCATAGGGCACCCATAGGCTCATGTGTTTGAACACTCGGTCCCTAGTTGGTGGCGTTTGGGGGACATTATGGGGCCTGTAACTAGCTGGTTTTGTGTGTCAAGTTGACACAAGCTAGAGTCACCAGAGAGGAGGGAGCCTCAGTTGAGGAAATGCCTCCATGAGATCCAGCTGTTAGGCATTTTCTTAATTAGTGATTGATGGGGGAGGGCCCAGCATGGTGGGTGGTGCCATCCCTGGGCTGGTGGTCCTGGGTTCTGTAAGAAGGTGGGCTGAGCAAGCCATGGGAAGCTAGCCAGTAAGTAGCTCCCCTCCATGCCCTCTGCATCAGCTCCTGCCTCTGGGATCCTGCCCTGTTTGAGTTTCTGTCCTGACTTCCTTCAGTGATGAACAGGAATGGTGGAAATGCAAGCCAAATAAACCCTTTCCTCCCCAACTTGCTTTTCGGTCATGGTGTTACGTCACAGCAATAGAGACCCTGACTAAGACAGAGCCTTTAGGAGGTGCAGCCTTGCTGGAGGAAGTGTGTCGCTGGGGGTGGGCTTTGAGGACTGATAGCCTCACCCTACCTCCTGTCTTCTCTTCTCCCCTCCCCTCCCTCCCTTCCCCTCCCCTTCCCTCTTCTCTCCTCTCCTCTCCTCTTTTCTTCTCTTCTCTTCCTTTCTCCCCTCTCTCTCTTCCTCCTGTGTGTCTTTCCTGCCAGGATAGACTCTTTCCCTCTGGAACTGTAAAGCAAAATAAGGTCTTTCATTTTTAAATTTTTCTGACCATGATATTTCATCACAGTAACCGTAGAGTGACTAATATACTATTATAGTAGTAGTACCATATACTTACATAATTATCCTCATAATTTATAGAATTAAAAACATATAGAAGGCTGGAGAGATGGCTCAGTGGTTAAGAACTGGCTGCTCTTCTAGAGAACCTGGGTTCAATTTCCAGACTATATGGTGGCTCACATTGTCAGTAACTCTAGTCCTGGGAGTCTGATGTCCCCTTCTGGCCTCCGTGGCCACCAAGAGGTATGCATGTGGTACACATCCATGCATGCAGGCAAAGTGCCATACACATAAATGCATTTTAAAAACAACATAAAGAACACATTCCTGAGTTGTGCAGAACATGAATTAATTTCTTTACACCAAATAGAAGAATTCAGACATGAAGAGTCTCCCAGTGTATTATTTTATATAGGCAATTCTAAAGCAAGCAAACTAAAATAGCATGAATATTCTAGAAATAGTGAAATAGTGCTTTTCTCTGTGTTAAGGGTTTAACTGTGCCCCCCCTCCAACTTATATGTTCAAGTCCTCCCCCCTCCGGTTTCAGAGTGTGACTGTGGCCATGTGATCCCAGCACTTGGGAGGTGGAGGCAAGAGGATCAGGAGTTCCAAGTTCGTCCTTGGCTACATAGTGACTTTGAGGGCAGTCTGAGTGACTTGAGATCTTATCTCAAAAAACACATGACTGTGTTTGGAAGTAAGGGATTTAAATAATGATTGAGTTAAAATGAGGCCATTAGAGTGAGCCTCTACCAGCATGGCTGCTGCCCTCATATGAAGAAAAGATCTGGACACAGGGCAGTGGTGAACACAGGGAGGAGGTGGGCATCTCTGGGTTCCCTGGAGACCCCCCCCCCCCGGGAGAAGCCCACCCTGTATTCAGCCTTCCTGTTTTCCAGACAGGATCTATTTCTGTTACTCAAGCTCTCACATTTGTGTTACTTTGCTCTGGCAGCCTCTGGAAAAATCTTATACTTTGTGTTGCTCTGGCAACCGTTTAAAATTAAAGTTGGACTTGCGCAGATTCAGTACACAGTCAGTTTCCAGTTAATACCTCCTCCAATTTCCCAAACGGTCAGTTCAGATATCCGCCTTCAGTCCCTTCCTCCTAGTGGTCATCTCCCCACCTTCCTGACGCACCCCTCTTATTCTCCGCAGCCTATAGGAGCCACACAGATAAACCTCCTGAGTGCTGGATGTCAAGGATGAGTGACTTTGTTTGTTTCTCTGTTGCTGTGACTAACATCATGACCAAAAGCAATTCAGGCAAGGAAAGGGTTACTTTCAGCTCACAGGTTGCAGTCCACCATCCAGGGAAGTCAGGGTAGGAGCTTGAAGCAGAAACCGTGGAGGGATGTTGCTTCCTTGCTTGCTTCCTATGCTTGTTCAGCTGCTTCTCTTACAGGCCCACCCGCCCAGAGACGGCACGGCCCATAGTGGGCTGGACCCTCCCCTATCAACCCGAAATCAAGAAAACACCCTACAGATATGCTTACGTGCTAACATGGTAGGGGCAGTTTTCTGGCTGACATTCCCTCTTCTTAGGTGACTCTAGCTTTGTGTCAAACTGACAGCTGAAGCTATGACAGATGAGTCACCACGCTTGGTTACTTAGTGAAGATCCTGAGGTTAAGTCCGTCTTAGAATGGGTGGTCATGTTACCCATCATCCATTTCTGCGCAATGAGGAACACTCTACAACCACATGAGAGTGAAGACAACGGAAGCCTGAGGTCTTACATTCTAAAAGGAACTGAGTGGCCTACTTTCTGGTGTGCCTATCTTTTATTTACATTAAAAAAAAAATCCCAGGAAGCTGCAAATCCAGGGATCACCAGGAGTTAGGGGAGTTGGCCACTGAGAGGAAAGCCTATACTGAGAAATCACCTAGATCACATTTAGTCTGTGGGAGATTGTCTTGATTATTAATTGGTGCAGGAGGGCCTAGCCCAGTGTGGGTGGCACCATCCCCTACGCAGATGATCCTGGGCTGTATAAGAAGACTACCTAAGCACAAGCCTCCCAGTTCAGCCAGAAAGTAAGCCAGCAAGCAGTGTTCCTCCAGAGTCCTGCCCCAAACACTAGATTGGGGTCATGGAAGTGTAAACGAAGTAAATCCTCTCCACCTCTAAGTTGCTTTTAGGTCAGAGTGTTGTGTCACAGAACAGAAAGGAAACCAGAATACAGGAGAAGGGGCAAAGACTCGTCCCTTAGTTAATGTGTGTCCGTCATACTGTCCTTAATTAGTGTATGTCCCTTATACATCCCACCGCGACCTCCTGATTGTTCAGGGGCTTGGATAGATGGCTTGGGAGGCCTTCTTTGGGGGAACAGAGGGTTAGGAGTTCACAGGGACGCTCTCAATAGGCTGCCCGCCATTTCCCTGTAGCAGTGGGGGGAGAAAAGAGGCCACTGTGGGTGAGTGCGGCCTGAGTAGGCACTAGCCCAGACCTGACAGCTGACCCCAAAGTTAGTGATAAAAGCACATAACTGAAACCAAGTGAATTCGGTTAGGGAGTTGACTCAGGCATTCTCGTAGCTGCAACACAGAACGTTCCAGAAGGACCAGACGACTCACCCAAGTGCTTCACTTTTGGAGGTGGAGGTGGGAATCCCACACCTTAGAAACAATGGGATGTGCTTTTCATTTGCATGCAGAAGCTTCTAAAAATATCTCAGGATTGAAAATCTTGCCTCTGAAAGACTCCTTACAAGAAGACGAATGAAAGCCAGGCAACTCATGGATGGAAAAATTCCAATCGTGTAAACAGAAAAATGATGAATAAGTGTCTATGTAAAAAGCAAAATTCATACTATTTAAAACAGCCCGTGGGGCTGGCGAGATGGCTCAGAGGGTTAGGACGCTTTAAATAAATTAGTTTTGTGTGTGCATGTGTGTATAGAGCTCAGAGGACAACGGGTGGGAGTCACTTCTCCCATCCTGTGGGTCCCTGGGATCCGACTCAGGTAGTCAGGCTTAGTGGCACTCCCGGGGCCATCTCACCAGCCCCAGACTGCTCATTTGGGTAACAGATTTATTAGAAGTTGTTTAATACTACAGACTCCATGGCAGGAGTTTTAGAGTTTTGTCCCACAAAGCAAAGTGGGGTTCCCTTCTTACGGGTCCAGAGAGCAGAGGAGGATCCCATACATGTACTTAGCACTAAGTACCTGCTTGTAATCAGGCTCTCTCTGACTCTGGGTGACAGGAGAAGTTTAGCCGAGGTCACAGAGGGGTGCCCATCAGCTCCTCCAGCTGTGTTAGCTGCTGGGGTGCAGCTTGATCAACTGTAGCTCCTGATCCAATGCTTCTAAAGCTTTCCCTCCCCACTCTCCCTCCCTCCCTTCTTTTCTTCTGTTTCCCCTTTTGAAAGGAGAGCTCACTTTGTATTCCAGACTGGCCTCAGACCTGCAACTCCCAAGTCCTAGCATCCTGGGTGCTGGGATTATGAGCCTTCAGCATCCCAAGTGCTGGGATTAGCGGCCTTTGCTTCCAAGCAGGGTCTCTGTTTCTCTTATCTGTAGCCAAAGCAAGTTCATTATAAGCAGCATCTTTTGTTTTTTTGAGACAGGCTTTCTCTGTGTAGTTCTGGCTGTCCTGGAACTCACTCTGTAGAACAGGCTGGCTTTGAACTCACAGAAATCCACCTGCCTCTGCCTTCCGAGTGCTGGGATTAAGGCGTGCACCACCACCACCTGGTCATGAAAACGGCATTTTAACTTCCAAATGTATCGGAGTTTCCTTGGCTCTGGGTCTAGCAGACAGTTCTCTGCTGCTGATGTAAAGATGTCCGCTACAGTGGTTCTCAACCTTCCTAAGGCTGTGACCCCCAACTGTAAAATTATTTCATTGCTACTTCATCACTGGAATTTTGCTACTGTTATGAATCACGATGTCAATATCTGATATTTCTGATAGTCTTAGATGACCCCTGTGAAAAGGCCATTCGACCCCCAAAAGATCATGACCCGCAGGTTGAGAACCTGAGAGCCGAGGCCCTAGGACTTGCTCCTTTTCCTAGCTAGCATCTGAAACGGTCCCGTCAAGCCTTTAGTTTCAGACATCCCTCAGCCCATTGGTTTTGCTTTCACAATCCAGACTCCAGGCATTAGGAATTATTAGAAGGATACACGATGTGGTTTGAATCCTTGGAGAGTCCCAAGGCACCTGGAGATAATTTACACCCCCCTGCCCCCAGATGTGGGATGCCCAGAGCCCAGTAGATGGCAGCACAGGACAGGCCACCCTCATCTAGTCTTGGGCCATGCACTAAGGGGTGAGGCTCCTGGGTTGGTTTTGACTATTTCCTCTTCTTTCACCTCCTCACCCCATTTTTGTTTTCGTTTTATTTGGTTTTGTTTAAAGATACACAAGCCAACAGCGGAGGGACAGTTTAAAGCTGTGGGCGACCAAACGTCTTTTCTCAAGAACAAACCTGTAGACTGCACTTGCCACTTTAAAACACATGGCACAAATAAAAAGAGGCTAATCATTTTATATAATAATGCCATTGCACAGAGAGGAAGAGAAGAAACTTGTCTCAACCATGGACGCTTAAACCACACTGCAATTTGACAATCAGGTTTGCTTTGCAAAGGAAAGGCAGCGATCTGAGGTTCTGTGCTCGGTCCCTCATTGGCACCGTGACAGACCCAAAGTCCAAGAGTCAGGCGGGATCGGCTGCGCGGGTACGCCTCTGCGCTGGTACGCCTCTGGGAAGCGGACGTGTGTTCTCTGACCAGTGTGAATTTGGGTGGTGACTGCAGCCCACTGCACTTGCCTGCTGAGATCTGAGAATTGCAGCCGTCTCTGTCTCCCCAGTTTTTCTCTTTTGGAAAGTAGCAAATGATAAAGAGATCAGAAGAGCACATATCCCTTTTCAGTTTAAAACAGCTCGTTAAAAAATACATTTTCACTTGTAAAGGAGTCTCCTATTATGCTGTTTAACTCCGTTTGTTTGTTTTTTTAAGACAGGTTCTCACTCACCTGCCTCTGCTTCCTGGGTGCTGGGACTGAAAGTATGCACCACCACACCCAGCCAAAACCAAGCGTCTGCCACACAAGTTGATCTAAATGTGCCGACTAGAGAAAATATAATCCAGGTATCGTGGCTCATGTCTGTAATTCCAGCACTCAGGAGGCAGAGGCAGAAGAATCATGATACCTGGTCTATCTAGTTAGTTCCAGGCCAGCCTGGACTAGAGTGTGATTTTTTTTTTTTTTTAGGGGGGAATAAAAGGAGCAAGGAACCATCCTTCTTCAAGAGAGAGTTTTATTAGGAGTTATTAACGCCATAGGCAGACAGGCGCATGGTGCAGCTAGGCTCTGGAGGGGTGGGGAGAGGGGAAGAGATAGAGACAAATAGAGAGGGAGAGAGGGAGGGAGGAAGAGGAGAGAGGGAAGGAGAGAGAGGGAGGGAGAAAGAGAGAGCACACATGCCTTTAGTCCTGTCAGACACAGTGAAGCATCATTTTTTTTAAAGAAAAGTTTTTTATTCATTTCTGCACCAGGAAGCAGCAGGTTTGGTTAATAAGCGTGCCACAGTCAGGTGCCAGGATTCAAAGATGGGGGAGGGGCCGGCACTGAAGTCACCTGGAGGGGATGGGACGGCGGATGGAGGTTTGTGTGGCCCACCTGTGAGACAGCAGCACCCATGACCTGACACACTGGGTTTCCAACCTTCCCAGCAGCTTTACTGAAAAGACTCTTGGCCTTTTTGTAAAACAATAACAAAACCCCCCAAAAAGCAGGCTGGCTGTTCCGTTTCGCTGTCGTGTATCTGGTCTTAGGCCAGCATCCTGTCCTCATCTCAGCACTGGAATGCAGCTTTAATTAGCAGAGGGATGCCTCCTCCTTGAGTCTTTCTGCTCGAGATGACTTGGGGTCTTTGTGTGTCCGTGCGTGTGTGTGTGTGTGTGTGTGTGTGTGTGCGCGCGCGTGCGCGTGCGTGCGTGTCTGTGCATTCCTCTGTGTATGTGCATGTGTTTGTGTATGTATGTATGCTTGTGTGTGCATGTACACATGTATGCTTGTGCATTCACATTTCTGTCTCTGTGTTGTGTGTGCTTGTGTGCATTCATGTGTTTGTGTATACCTGTGCTTTAACATGTAGTTGGTGAGTTTGTACACTTGTGCTTGTGTGTCTGTGTGTGTCTTCTGTTTGGGTGTGCATTTTCATCTACATCCATTTTATGTATGTATGTGTCTGTGTGTTTATATGTTTTCTGTGTGTTTGTGCATCTGTTCCTGTGTGTTCATGTGTGTCTGTGTGTGCTGGTGTCTCTATGCATTTGTGTGTGTATGTATACATGCATGCACATTGTGTGTGTTGTATTTGCATGTGTGCACATTATGTTTGTGTGCTTGTGTGTGTCTGTGTACACTAATGTATTTGCATGTGTTTGTGCACATGTGTAGACCTGTGTGTTTGTGTGTATGCATGCATATATATGTTTTATGTTTATGTGCATGTGTGGTATGCTTGTGTGTACTTGGTATGTATATGTACACATGTGCATGTATCACGTGTGCATGTGTAGGTTTGTTTTGCATGCATCTGTGTTTGCAATTTTTGTTACCATCTGCATGTTGGTTTCAATGTGTTTGTATGTGTGTGCTATGTGTGTGTGCTTATGCACGTATATTTTGTGTGTTTGTATGATCTTGTATTTGTATTTGTGTGTCAATGTGAGTTTGTTGTGTGTGCTTGTGTATGTATACATGTCTATGTGCATGTTTTAATATGCCTGTGTGTTTATACTGTGAGTATGTATGCATTTAGGTATGTTTTGTATACATGTATATGTACATTGGTGTTTGTGTGTGCATGTGTATTTGTGTGTTTATGCTGGTGGTTAGTTTGCATCTGTGTGTTTGTGTCTGATCATTTATGTGTTCTGTCTGCTTGTGCATTGTGTTTTTGTTTGTAGGTGTGCATGTGTATTTGTATGTGTTTGTGTGTTTCTGTATGTTTGTACGTATGTGTACACATGTGCATGTAGCGGCCAGAGGTTGACATTGAGTATCTTCCTTGATCATTCTCTATCTTTTTTCTTTTCAGTCAGGGTCTCTCACTGAACCTGGAACTCACCAGCTCAGCTAGACTGGCCCAGGATACTCTTGTCTCTACCCCGACACCCTTAGATGTTGGGGTTACAGGTCTAGATCCTTATGTGGGTGCTGGGAATCCAGACCCAGGTCCTCACACCTGTACAGCAAGCACTTGGCTCATGGGACCAGCTCTCAGCCCCGGCATTGGTATCTGTCAGTGAGCACCCTGGACTAGCGGGCCCTTTGGGTTTCCAGGGCGCTTGGATGGGGCTGCCTCCTCCTTCTCAGAGCACAGGCGTCTCCTGTCCCCACGTCTTCTTCAAAGCTTCCGTGTTTCACAGTCTCCATTTGAGAGCTCGTGCAGAGTCATTCCTGGGGTTTTAGATTTTGTCGTTGCGAAGAATGTTTGCTTTCTTGATTTCCAGTTCAAGTAAGGAACTGCTGGTGCTTTTAAAGCTACCAGTTTTTCTGTCTTCATTTTATACTCTGAAGCTTTTTATTTGTTTATTTATTTTTGATCGAGTGTTTGGGGTTTTCCATCTGAAAGATCATGATGTGTTCAAACTGACAATTTGATAATTACACTTTCTCTCTCCTGGTTTGGATGCCCTTTGTAATTACCCAAGTGACTAGGTTTTGAATTTTTGCTTATTATTTTGCATTTTGCCCATCAGATATTTTACCCAGCGATCACAAAAAGCCTCTCAAAAATCTGCTTTTGATGAGAACGAGCTGTTTTGGAACGATAGCAGCAGAGCATGTCTGTAATGATAGATGAAAACGAGACAATTGTGTCACCTTCCAATAGAATTAGTATATATTCTTCTTTTATTTCTTTTCTTGTCCTTATAAACATGCCACATAGCTGTTGTTTCAAACAAGCGTGTGATATTTACTAAATTTCTTGACTTAAGTCTGCCAAAATAATATTTTTTGAGACAGAGTCTGATATAGCCCAGGCTGGCTTCAACTTACTGTATAGCCGAAGATAGCCTTGAACTTCTTCTAATCCTGCTGCCTGGACATCCCAAGTGCTAGGATTATAGACATGCCCCACCATGCCTTGGTTTATGCAGTGCTGGATCTTGAACCCAGGGCTTTGTGCATGGTAGGCAAGCACTCTACTAACTGAGCCACATTTAAATTAGGGCTGATGATATAGCTTAAGGCTTGGGTTTGATCAGCAGTACCGAAGGTTTTTGCTTGTTTGTTTTTTTGAAATTGTGATGCCATGGAGCTGAGATAATGCCAAGACTTAGAGATCCTTCATTGGCACAGCCATATCTGAATGGAATGGCAGAAGTCATAAAACCAGCACAGCTGCTTGACAAAGATCCAGCAAAGCTGAGCCACATGATGGCTGCCATGCCACCTTTGGTTTTCATCTCCACCTGTTACATACATGGGGCACTTTTAATACTTGTACAATTTGAGGATATTGGATTGATGGAAAATTCCTTATGAATCATTTATGCCTTCTCCCAGGAATGCTGCTTCTAAGCTTATCCAGGAAAGTCCTGAACATACTATCCCCCCCCCACACACTTTGAGGGAGATATCCTTATCTACTTGAAGGTCTTCCTTATGCCTTGGAGGTTGTGACACATAAAGAAGAAGCCAGAGGTCTCTTCATGAGGCAATGAGACATTCTTGAAACATCTGTCCCTCTACTTACACAGGAACAAGATATTCAAAACAAAGTTTATTTAAAAAGGTCAACAAGATCCAATGGGCTAGAGGAGTTGGCCACAGTTCAGATTGCAAGCCTCTTCCCACTGTACACTCAGACAATTACGTGGCATACAACTCTGCCCTACATAGAGACATATTGATAAGTAAAGTATGGAGTAGAAAGATGATCAATGTATGAGGTGTTAGGACCTCCCTCTCTTAGAAGTTAGCTCATGTAGAGCCACTATAATGTCATATGACCAAGGAACAACAGAATGCCAGGATTAGACATATAGACAAATTCTATAAGGATATAAATGTGGACATTGATTGTAATAACTGCAGCTTTAGCCTGAGGATTTTTCCTGGGCACTCTGACTACTAAGAGTTAATAATACATTGCTTGAGACGTGGCAAAATTCCCAGGGTGGTTGAAGATTTTGTTTTGGTCTAATGTCCTTGAAGCAACCAAAACAACCAGCCTGAGCACAGGCTGTCATATACCTCTAGATTCTCAAAATTTGGGTTATGGGGTTAATGAGTAATAATGATAACTCTGTTTGTTAATGATTTCAAAACTTGAGGAGAAATGAGTGGAAATGATAACTCTGTTCTGTCATAGTTTATTAATGATGACTAAAAGATGAGCAAAAGAAAGTGAAACACATGTCCAAAAACAAAAATGATATGATCTATGTTTTGGAACATCATGAATGTATCCCTGCTAACTAAATTCTGCTAACTAAATAAATAAAAAACACTCTGACTACTAGTCAGTCAGGCTGCAAGATTCTCCCAACCACCATAGCCTGGCTCACTTCCTTTTCCCACCAACTCCTTACACCCTCTGTAGGACCCATCCACTGCCAGGGAATGGCTCCCAGCACTCCATAAACAAACAGAAGCTCCAAATAAATAGTAAAGAGACCTGAAGCTCAGCCAGTCCCTCGCCGTGGCTGTCCATTTTAACCAATGTATTTTCATTTCTCAAACATCGTATAAGATTTTTTTCCTCTTGTCCCCCCCAGTGATGTTTTAAATCTCTCATAATCTTGAGCTGCTTGATCTGTGCATGAATCAAATTTACTAGGTTTTAATTGCCTAAGTTTATCTTTTTAACAATCCCTTTGGAAGATCTGGCCTGGGGCTTGGTGCTGCCCATTGATCATGCTCCTTCCTCTTGGCATCCTGAGAGATCACAAAAGCTGTAACGGAGCCGGGCGGTGGTGGCACATGCCTTTAATCCCAGCACTCGGGAGGCAGAGCCAGGCGGATCTCTGTGAGTTCAAGGCCAGCCTGGACTACACAGTGAGTTCCAGGAAAGGCACAAAGCTACACAGAGAAACCCTGTCTCGAAAAACCAAAAAAAGAAAAACAAAAACAAAAGCTGTAATGGGTAATCCAGCCTGTGGCCTGTGGGCCACATGTGTGCCAGGCCAGCTACAAACACAGTCCAACACGTTTGTACACCACAATACCATGTCTCAGTGCCAGTCCGTGGGATAGCCTGGGTATAGCATGTGTCCTGGATGCTGGGTGGGGTGGAGGGGTGGTAGTGACTCTGAGTGGCTGAAGATTGCTCTCTGTTGGGTACAGTGTCCATGTCTGCCTCATAGGTTCTCCCAGCCTCACGTGTCTCCTTAGACATTATAGAGAAAATGCTCACATCTCTGTGTCACCCAGAATGAACCTGACTCGATTCCACCTGTGACCAGGTTGCCTGTGTCCTAAAACTGGGGACAGGAGTGGAATGAAATGGATTCTCGTGCTAAACAATGAGCTGAAAGCTGAGATGGAGGTGAGAAATCAGTGTCTCCCTCTGGCTAGGTGGTATGAACTTGTCAGAGGCCCAGCTAGCTGCTTGCGGGAGTGAGGGGGAGACACTCAAAGACCAGCCATTATTCCAGATGGCTCTGGTTTTCACTGTCCCTCTACCTGACACTACCAGGTGTCCTTGTGTGTTTGTGTGCCTGCGTGTGACTGCACATCTGGAACCTTTTTCCACAAGGAAGGTTCGTGTTTGTCTTTTCTTTTAAAAAACCATTACTAAATGTATTTATTATTTATGTGAGTGTGCACATCCCTGAGCCCTGGTATATGTGTGGAAGCTGGAGGCAGGTTTGCAGAACAGTTTCTCTCCTAATATGTGAATCACAGGGATCGAATTAAGGTCCAGGCTGGGCAGCAGGCACCTTGAGCCATCTAGCTGGCCCCTAAGCACCTAACTGCTCAGTTCTTAAGCCCCCGCCAGTGGTCTCTCTTCCCAGCATGCTCTCACCACCGGCTGGTGGAAGACACAGTTTTGTTGTATGACGTTCCCTTTCCACTCTGGTCCTCCATCCACCGTTGGCGCCACTCTTTGCTTATTTAGATGTGTGGTTCCTTGAAAAGGACTCAGTGTTTGTGTAACTCTGTGTGTGCTTTTAGATTACACACACGATCCTGCACTGTACACCCCACCCCTTTTTTGTGTGCCAAGACTGTAAATTAGCAGAGGCTCCTGGCTCCTTTGCCAAAACCAGTCTGGCAGAATGACAGGCCTGAGAGAGGAGCCTGGATCTGAGGAAATAACAAGAGATCCTCCGCCAAGCCTTGTAGGAAGCTGGGGACAACATGGACCGCAGGGTGCAGTTGTGGGGAGCTGAGCCGGTGGGTCCCGGAGCAGAGGATGAGCAGGGTCAGACCCTGGGTCGCGGTGGAGGAAACTATTTCTTTTCTTTTCTCTCATTATGTAGCCTAGGCTGGTCTCAGATTCAGGCTCCTCCTCAGCTTCCTGAGTGCTGGAATTACAGGTCCCAGCTACTACAGCTAGCTAGAGAACCTTCTAGATTGTGTTTTTCTTCTGTTTTGCTCCTTGATTCTGAGATGATTAAGCTCCAGAGGTGTGACAATGTCGCCAGAGCCCTTAGAGTCAGAGGCTGGGCCCTGACGACCCTAACAAGCCGGGCTCAGCCACCCAACCTCAACAGGCCAGCCAATAAAATGGAAGCAGCTGTGAAAAGCAGAGAAAGATACAGTCAGTGTAGCCACGGTGGGGAGAGGAACAAAGAGGTTCGGTGAACCCCAAAGCCATCTTCAGCGTCTTGACATGGAGAGGGCAAGAGCTTTGCCTGACTGAGTGGCCCTGGTCAAGGTGTGGTCCTGCCCATCACTGACCAGTGGTACCTCTGCTCTGGTCACCCCTGTAAGGTGGTCTGGGGAGCCATCAGAACTGTGTGAGTCAGATTCTTCCTCAGGTTGGCACTAGAGATTCCCAGGGAAATTCCAGCTTCTTGGGATCGTCATCAAAGGGTGGGGCACAAGTGTCTGTCTAGGACATCTTCATTTCTGTCACAGTGACAGCTGTCCCACATCACTGCCTGGGGAGAAACGTTGGAAAGCAGTGCAGGCTGTCTACTGCCCTCCGAGTCCATCCCTTCTTCTTCTCGTATCCTTATTCCCAGGGCGGCAGGTCATGCCTCAGGATGAGGATCTCAGTCAGTGCTGCTGATTCAGGTGCTTGGTGACAAGGTGCTGAGCAAAGTACCTGCCTTATGGTGGCAGCAAAGGGGATGATGAAAGGGATGGTTTCTCACCTCTCTGTCCCCCTACCCAGAGTGACAGTCACTAGGAGACAGGACATTGACTGGGCAACACAGAGCATCTGATTCAGTCTTGCCAGCAAAGGGAAGGTGTCCGCTGTACAAGGCAAGGGCAAGAACCCGCCTGAAAGCCCATGAGTATAGATGCTAATTATAAAGAATGTAATTATTGACACAGGGCAGCTTGCGAGGCATGAGGGGGCACGCCTGAGTCCCAGTGTAACGGCACACAGCGGGCTAGCCTCTCCGCGGCTGTCTCAGTGTCTTTTCCTTTCGCTGTGATACCTCCACAGCAGCCACTCAGGAGAGAACGTGTGTGTGTGCTTTGGCTCACAGTTCAAGGTAAGCTCATCGCAGTGGGGACGTCAAGGACATGGGAGCGTGAGGTGGCTGGTCACGTTTGCATCCACGGGCAAAAGAAGGGAGCAAGGAATGCTCCCTAGTACTCAGTTCTCCGTTTTATACAGTTCAGGACCCCTAGTCCAGGGAATGGGGCCAACCACACTGAAGATGGTCTTCCCATGTCAACTAACAGAATCAAGATAACATACACAGGCGTGATCTGCTGGGTTGAGTCTAGCTTCTGTCCAGTTGACACATGAGGATGACTTTTTTTTTTTTTTATTCCTCGGAGACAGGGTTTCTCTGTGTAGCTCTGGGTCTCCTGGAATTCACTCAGTTTACATGTTAGCTAGCACTAGAGGATAACACACTGCCAAAACATCCTGAATTTAATAAGAATAATAATGAAATTGCCTTTTAAAAGTTATTTGTGTATATATATATATATATATATATATATATATATATATATATGATGCATGGATAAGCACACAGGTGCCTCCCACCGCACACATGTTTGGGTCAGAGGACAACGTTCTTCCCTTCCACCCTGTCAGTTCCAGGACCAAACTTGGGTTGGCAGGCTCGTTCAATAGATGTTCTTACCCACTGAGCCATCTTGCTGGCCCACCGACACCCCTCCCCCTCAGTCCTTTTTTCTTTTGCTTGGATGGTTTGCTGGACTCATCAGTTTGGGCAGGAAGCATTTTGGGGAGTGAGTTTTGAAAGGTCGTCGGCAGTTTTTGTGTGGGCGTGGCACTTGAAACTGATTTTCCATGCCAGAGATCTTATTATTGCACAAGGCTCAGACTCCGGCGTCCGGGTGACTTGAAAGCGTGGAACAACTTCATGAAGCTCATCATCTCAAGCCTCAAATCCCAAGTTCTCATTTCCGAGAAGGGTGCCTTAGGTGCCTGGGTTGCCAAGGAGTTGCTGTAAGTTACAAAATCACTATTTGGGGGTGGGAGGAATTAAAAAAATCTTTTCTTCTATTGGCCAAAATGTCAACAGAAAAACTCTCATCTGAGGGTTGGCATGGTTGGTTTTTTTTTTTTTTAATTTTTTTAAATGCAGTTTGTCTTTATTTTAATACAAATGAAAAAGTTAGCAGATTCAGACTAGGCAGAGGGATCAACAGAGACAGACAGCTGAGAACGTTTGTCGTCCTGCGCCCACGGACCGTACCCAGAATTGGGGCTCTCGCTGGTTTCTGGTTGCTCTTTCACGGGCAAAGAGAATCCTCGGAGCTGTCAGGGCATTTTAAAGATCTGTGCAGAGCTTCTCAGTTTGACAAGTGCGGGCGGCACAGGATTCTATTTTTGCCCAGTGGCCAGCTTTGCACACGCCGTGACTCTGGCAGTGTTCCGGGAGGAGGTCTGTGTCAGGCGTGTGGGCACAAGATGCCGTCCTCCATAATCTTTGTTTTCTTTAAGTTCAAAGTGGTGGAGGCTTCATGGAAGCAACTGCACTTTATTCTGCCAGTTTTGGCTTCCACATCCTCCCATAAGCCAGGAGAAACGGCTCTGGCCTGGGGGTGGGGAGAGGGAAGCCTGCCTTTGACAGGGATGACAGCTGTAGTCAAATTGAATACTTCTTGCCTTCTGTCTCCTCTCTTAATTCTCAAACAAGCCCTAGCAGGAGGCTCCACTTGAATAAGAGAGTCAGGGCTTAAGGTGGTGGGGTACTTACAGTTGGACCCATCTAGACTGACCCGGAAGCCTTTTCTTTTGTGTGTGTGTTTGTGTCTCTGCGTGTGCCCACGCATACTTGCATATGTGTGCACGTTTATGGGTGGAAGCTGTAGTCAAGCTCAGGTGTGGGTCCTCAGGACACCATCTACCTTGTCTTTGGAGGCAGGGTCCCTCACTGGTCTGGAACTTGCTGATTGCCGGTGAGCCCCAGGGATCCATCGGCCTGTCTTTGTTTTCCTAATTCTAGGATTGTAAACAGAGTATGTGCTTTATGTCTGTGGGTTCTGGGGGTTGCACATAGGTCCTCATGCTTCTGTGGTAAGCAGTCTGTGGGCTGAGCTATCTCTCCAAGCCTGTCCTTTTAGCATGCATACTTTCTATCTATCTCATTTCACGTTAAGAGAACACACACGGTCGCTGATGAATTACTTTATTTGTAAGAGCCTCCCAGGACTCTCTTTGGTCCTGAGAGGCAGGAAGTTGGATGTGAAGGGGAAGGTGGACGTGGGAAATCTGTCAGTCCGAGGTAATGGAGTGGTGGGGAAGGATCAGGCTTTGGTGTCTCATTCTGGGTGGCGACACAAGGGCCCCACCTTGCCTCTAGGGTGGGAGAGGGGTGTTTTCTTTATCACTAGGGAACTCGGTGGGGCTGGGGAGGGGTGTTGGAGGAGACGCCTCGAGATGTCACCTCTCTCAGCACCTGGGCGACTTCCCACTGCAAAACTTATTGGGAAAGAACTGATACTTTAAACTGTAGCTTTTCCGGTTCCGGGCAAAGCATTCAGTGGCGACTTTGTCACACTGGCACAGCTGTTTCCTACAGGAATTCTGGTTTGCTGAAATCAGGGGAAAACAGACACTGAGCTGATGGTTGTTAATATCCCATGGCTGCTTGTGGGGACCTGCCTGTTCTGGCAGCACTAGGGCTGCTGGGAAGGCGGAACCCCAACTGATAGGGACACACAGCCCATCTGATGGGGACGCAACAGCCAAGCTTGGCACTACCAGAGGGTTGCTTTGCTTTTGCTTCCTGGACACCCTCTTCTAGGGTTTTGTTTTTTTTTTTTTCTTTTCCTCAAAGGCAGGGTCTCATGTAGTTTAGGCTGGCCTTGAACTCTCTATGTAGCTGAGGATGACCTTGAACTTCTGATCCTTCTGCCTCCACATCCTGAGCTCTGGGATTCCAGGCATGCTAAATCATGCCCAATATATACAGTGCTAGGGATGAAACCCAGGCCCTTGTGTATGCTAGGCTAGCACCCTGCCAGTTGAGCTTTGTCTCTGGCCTCACCTTCTTGCTAACAGACCTGCTTGTGTGAGGAAGCCCAGCCTCACTGGCCTCGGGATGGATGGTATTGGTGAGAACCTGTGGGGTCCACCTGTTCTCCTTGGCCGTGATTGGTCTTAAAGGTAGTATGTATGCAGCTTTAATCTGAATGAAGCGCCAAAAGAGGAAGTCAACAGGGGCTTCTGGGAAGTGTTTATTTCCCCTCTCCAAAGAGTCTTAGAGAGGGAAAGCAACCTGTCACTGGAGGCTAGGAGGGTTCTTGGAGCTATAGTGTTTCTTGGAGTGTAAGTACAGATGTTGGCAACATGCCAGGAGCTGACAAGCAGGCCTGATCCTGGGTTATAGCAGCTGCTCAGACTTGGCACCACACTGCCCTAGAATTCTCACAGGTTGCCATCTTTCCAATCTGACCTTGGCTGTTCTAAACCATGTGTGACTCTCCTGCAGGCAGCATGGCTCACTGATGCACCCCACCCCCCCATCCGCCCAGCTAGAGTGAGCCTTCTTTTCGCTAAAGTGTCTCTTGCTGCTTTACTAAATAACAGGTCCCTGTTGCTGTAGTCCACAAACCTCAAGACAATGGCCAGGAATTCTTGACCCTGTCCCTTCCTTGTCGCTCTGCTCAGACTCATCTTCACATGTCCACTGGGCAGCACAGAGCAGCCTGTGGTCCTCTTTGACCCTTTGGCCATGCTGTGCCTCGCCTGGGGGATAGCCCAACCCTCCTCTCCCACTGTGTGCCTCACTGACTCTCTTAGGACTCAGCTGAGATACCGCTGCTTGCAGGATCCACCTCAAGCCTCAGGCTGGGCAAAGGCCTTTTCTGCCTTCCTGCTGGAGTCTTCTGTGAGGTTCTTAAATTCCCCTTCTGCTCCAGCAAACTGCCCAGCATTTGGGTGCTCAATAAACACACGAGGGAAGCTTGCCAGCATCTCGGGGGCTTTCTTACCAGCGCAGGTGATTTTGCCCCCTCGGTAGCTGAACTTGTAGGACAGAAGTTTTGTACCACACCCACGTTTTTCCAGGCGATAGTAGCAACAGTCATGAGCCACGCAGCACCTGGTTGGGGGACATGTCTTATTGAGGCTGGCTTCTCACAGTCCTGGAGTCCTGGTGCCTCTGCACTTCCCTTGACCTTTGACCCTTTGCAGAGACTCAAAAACTTTGGAATGGTCTAGAGTGGAGTTCCCAAAGTGCTGACTATTTTGCTGGCTGGGATTTACCAGGGCCCTGAGGCAGCGGGTACCAGCTCTGCTCTAGTCCTGTCCCAGCCAGGGCCCTGAGGCAGTGGGCACCAGCTCTGCCCTAGTCCCATCCCCACCAGGGCACTGACACAGTGGGCGCCAGCTCTGCTCTAGTCCTGTCCCAGCCAGAGTGAACAGAAGATAGGGAAGACTGGGGTGTCCTCACCGATCTGTCGCATCCTTGGGGGATCCTCTGCCACCCACGCCACAGTGGCAACCGTAGAAGGCATAGCTGGACTCAGCTCTCTTTCCTGTCTTAAGTAGGATCATTTGCCAAAAGTTGACAATGCTCCCTTGTATCTGTATTGGGCCTGAAAGGAAATGGAGAAATGGCTGGTGAAGGGCAGTGAACCCTGTGCCCCTCTTCCATATTGGCATCTCTCTAGTACGTTCTCTCTCCACAAATGGCTTTCTTCCTCTTCTCACTGAGAGAGGGCTAGGGCAATGAGAAGGAAAGCTGGAGGGTGGGGTGCCTCTCTCCCAGATGACCCCCCACCCTGCGGAGTTCAGGGTCGGGTCTTACCAAAGGCCATGATCACGGCTGCTAGCAGCAAGAGGACCTTCATGTTGTCAGTCTGTGAAGGACAAATATCGACGGACTGGCCTGGGCATTTCCTCCCAGGAGTCTCAGCCTCTGCCCCAGCCCCTGCTCTGCTGTCTGACTTAGCAACCCTGGAGCACAGATATGCTCTTGCGTGGGGCCAAGTCACAGAGAGCATAGAGAGTGGCTTTTAACAGTGTCACCTCTTGTCCCTTCCTGGTCCTGTGGGACGGTTTCTCATACAGGAATGATACGGTACTGGGACCAACCTTACGCCTCCTTCCTCCCTCCTGGGAGACTGGACTCATTCCACAAAATCAGGAAGTTGAAGGCAATGCCTCTCCCCGTTAGACACTCCACCTGCATCCTTACGTTAGGCTCAAGGCTTGGGAATTCCATCCATGGAGTCTGATCCCCAATCTTCTCATTCCCAACTAAAACTGCACATTCTCTTTGCAAGCCTTTCTAACCCTGTGTAGATTACACGTATACACACATGCTCTTGAGTTCTCCTTTGGCACCTTCCCAAGCCCACACAGCATACTTGCACACAAATACTGTCTTGCACATGTTTACATGATGGGGGCTCACATCCACAGGCGTGTCCATGCACACACATGCATACACCCACCGACACAACCACTCCAATGCAGCCACAGGGCAGGAGTCTCTGGGCATTTACCTCTGGGATGATGCTGCAGTTTCCTGTTCAAGGGCCTGTCTTGTCTTCCCTGAACTCCAACTGCCCTTAAATAGCTATTCCTTCTGCAGGGCTGGGGGTTGGTGAGGCACAGGGATGGAGGGGGGCGTGGCCAAATAGTGGACTCTGAGATAAGCATACCCAATACCCTGGGCAATCCCCCTTTTCCCCCCTTACCATCTGGCAGGACAGCCTTGAGGGCTGGAAAATCCTTCATTTCATGGGTTGACACCATAATAAATTCCAGCCAATTTTGAAACCTCGCTGGCTGCTGAGAAAAGGGCTCAGTTCTTGGCTGAGGAACTTTCCATAATCCAATCTGGGAGTGACCAACAGGTCGCCTCCTAGCAGCCACTTCCAGGAGTGGGCAAGGACTGTGTACATCAGTGGGAATGGGAGTGTTTGTAAGCCAGGGATGTGCCTTTCTTCTGAAAGATTGTGACATTTGGGAAGAGGCAGAGGACATTGATTCGGTTTGTTCATTTCATCCACCCATCATTCATTCGATTATAGAGGGTACACGCTAAACCTCTGTGAAGGTTCAAGGCTGCACAAACTTCTTGAGGGGTGATGAGGATGGTGCAGGAGTCCAGTTCTTGGGGCCCCCACAGTCCACTCCAGCACGGGAAGGATTGGATGAGGTTGATTCTCTGTTCCCCAAACAGCCAGCTCAGCACCTTTGTATTCTCTTCTCCCTCCCCATGCCCCTCCCCCTCTCATCCTATATGATTTTCTTCTCCGTGTGTTTATGTGTCTGTGGTTGTGCCTGTGTATGCAGGTGCCTGTGTGTGCAGGGGTGTATGCATATGTGTGGAGTTTAGGGGACAATCTTGGATATTGTTCTTCAGGAACTGTCCCCCTTGTGTTTGGAGACAGGACCTCTCATTGACTTAGACTTCATGCAGTAAGCTAAGCTGGCTGCCCGTGAGTCCCAGGGACCTGGCCACCTTCACCTCCCCAGCACTGGGATTACAAGGGCATGCTATCACACCTGGGTTCTTTACACGGGTGCTGGGGATTTGAACTCAAGTCCTTCAGACTGCAAGACAAGCACTTTACCAACCGAGTCACCTTACCAGTCTCATATGAATTTTTAAACCCACCAAACTACTGCCCCTCCCCCCGCCCCGTCCCTCCGAGTCCTCACTTGTTAGGCAATGGGCTTCTTAATGCTTCCTGAGTCCATGATATCTTTATTCACCAGGCTTCAGGAATACAGTGATTCGAGCGCTTTAGTTCCTAAAGTAAACATCTTTCCCACTGCCCTCCAGCCTGTGCTAAGAATTTGGCTTCCGTGGCCTTAAGTAAAACACCAGACACCAGTCCTTCAGACATTCCTACAGTAGAGGCTGTGGGATGCCAATGGACCCCATCTATTCCTCACTCTTTGCAGCCTATTGCAGAGGAATATCATAGACCTAATTAAGTTCAAAGGGTCATGTTCAGGCCAGGACAAACCCAAACGGACACAACTCATGACCTTTCTGTGTTCTTGGGAGATTATGAAGGTGGGAGCAGTCTTCTGGGACACTGAGTCATGGAATGGAGGACATCTATTCTGGAACATTCTGCTACTCTCAGAGAACCTAGTGTGAGTAAGAAGTAAAGTATTTTTCTCATAAAGTTATTGATAAACAAGATTGATAATCATTGCATCATTATTTAGTTTATACTATGAGTCATTCAAGCAGAAGTCCTCCTGAAAATTCAAATTTACTTTATTTATCAAAATGCAGATTTTCTCCCAATATGTTATTGGTTCGATGGTGTCTCCCTTTTGTGACCTCACTTCCTGTTCAAGTTTTGAAACTTAGAATATGACCCTGTTTGGAAATAGTGTCATCGCAGATATGAATAGTTAAGATGAGGTCATTAGAAGTCTGACCCTAGATACCTTGATGTCTTTACACAAAGGAGAAATGTGGGTTCAGGGAGGTGTTCGCAGGGTGACATTTCTACTCCCCAAGGAGCCCAAGATGCCAGCAAAGTACAGAAGGCAGGAGAGTCCTGGACAGACTCTCTCAGGCCTCCCAAGGACCCAACCATCTGGGCTCCTCTGGTCTCTGCCTCAGAGCCCTGAGCCAATCAGTTTCTGCTACTGATGTCAGCAATGAAGGAGGTGGAATCAGCACTCCAGGAAGTGCGGCCTATGAGTTCCCTCCCCACTTAAGAGCCTTGCACTCAGGTGAAGCTGGATTCTTGGCTTTGCCGTGGAAAGCGTTATCAGGCCAAGCCAGCAATGAAGCAAAGCTCATCGAAGGACCCTTCAAGCATAGACCTTAAGCACAGAACTTAATAGAGAGGTGCCCAGGGGAAAAGTGAGACATCCTCAAGTGTGGGTATGGGCTTCTCAGTGGAGAGTCACTCCTTGGTCCCGTGACTTTCTAATTTCCATCACTCAGTATAAATTACAGGAAGTTGAGAGGTCGGAGAGTTTTCTTTTATGAACAAAGGTGTAAAGTGGATTTACAAGGAGTGTTGTCGGGAATAGGAAGTGCTAAAAATCAAGGTTAGAAATCATTTGGGCCCTAAGTAGGCATGGCTTAATTTGTCTTTAATGTTTTCGGTTGAGATGTCTTTAGGAAAATGCCCCTCATCTCTGTGGGCAGTTCTGGTGTTATCAGCGGTGTGTGGAGTTTCCTGGCTGTGCCAGAAGGAAGGATAAACCAGCCAGATCGCAGGGTGAAGGGTTTCCTTCTCATGTCACCCCACTTTTGGGTCTTTCTATCTTGCTTCCTTTAGACTACTCATTTTGGGGGGCTTTGCTGTTATTAGAAAGCCACAGTGAATACTTACCTGGCAGAGGAGATACCATGATCGTGAAGGTGGTTTTCTCAGCAAGGCTTATCCACTGCACTCCAGATGTGCTGACCCCTGCAGTTCCCCCAAATGTGGTGTGTGTGTGTGGGGGGGGGACTTGACTATAATTTGTGGTAGAGGGGGAGCGTTTGTGCTCTTCCCTTAAAAAAAAAAAAAGAAAGCCACAATGAAGTAATGTACCCTCCAAAGCTCTCTGCCAGCTCCTGCATGCCTCTTAGCCCAGGGTCCTCCCCCAGCAGCTGATGCGAAGCCTACATCAAAGTTCAGGGAGATTTCATCCCCTCAGAGACCTCATCCCCTGGGGTGAACCATTCACCTTCTGTTCAACCTCTCAGGCTCTGGAGCACTTACAATAGGCAGAAGCTGCCTCCCCCTCCATACATTCTGGTGGCTCCACCAGGTCCAGGCTTTAGGACTGCATCAATACTAAGGACCCTGGTGACACCAGATGTGATTTTTTTAAAACTTCTTATTTCTTCAGCACTTTTTCTCAGAATCCTGGCCACTGAGTTATGTTCCTTCCATCAATGTCTAACCTAAGCTCTTGCACATCACCGAACAAGACAAGATGTCTGCTCAAATGAGAATCACATGCTGGTTGAGGGAGATGAAAACCAAAATGTGTTCTCTGATGAGCAGACTCAAAAATCCTCAGCAACATCCTCACACCCCAGATGCAACAGTAGGTTAAGAAGGCCACACCCAGGATCAAGTGGGATCCATCCCCAGTATGCAAAGATGGTTTGGTATCTGTATCGAGTGTTGAGGGAGAGGGAGAAGCAAAAGCCATCCGGCCATCTCAACAGATGGAGAACAGGCATTTCATAAGACATATTTTTAATGATTAAAAAAAAAACCAACTCTCAACAAATTGTATAAAAGCCTAAAGGCTGTGTCTGAAAACGCCTTAGCCCAGCGTTCTGACCACGGAGAGCTGAAGCTGTTTCTAAGACAGGAAGACAAGGACTTGCCACTCATAATGGGGCAGGATAGAAAGATCATTGAGGAGGTGGGAGAGGGTAAAGAAACCCTTCATCCTGAGGTCTGGTTGGTTCGTCTTTCCTGCTGGCAGAGTCAGGAAGCCGCACACACTGCTGATAAAGCCAAAACTGCCTGCAGAGACGATGGGCGTTTTCCTCAACACATCTCAAGCCCAAAACTGTTCAAGATAATAAGCAAACTAAGCAAACGGTGCCTTTTCTGGGCTCAAAGGACTTCTAACCCCGACTTTGGGTACTTCTTCCTGACAACGCCCTCATAAATCCACTTTACAGCTTTGCCTATAAAAGGAAATGCTTTAAACCTTTCAACTGGCTGTGAACAATTTTCTCCTAGTGATGGGAATTAGGAAGCTAAGGGATTATATGTGCAGCCATTGCCAAGACAAGCAGTGAGTCTCTCTTGAGAGACCATCCCCATACTTGGGTATGTCTCACTGTTCCCTGGGTACCTGTGCTTAAAATCGATGTCAAAATGCCTTTTAACAAACTCCAACTCTACATCATCCTGAAATTCTTTCCCATGGTGTAGCCAGGAATGTGGTTTTTCTTGTGTGGAGGTCACTGAACCGAAAAGGAGTAGCTTGAGCTGTAGGCAGTGTGTGGACCACTTGGTTAATATGATGATGTATGTGTTAGTGTGACAGAAGGCAGCTGACCCAGCTGGTTGGGCTAGGCTGCCATCCCCAAGACATAAGCGCCAAAGATAAGTAAAGGTAAAGAGAGAGGTGGGGAGAGGAATATTAAGGATTCAGATATCCCCTTCCCGGAATGGTCCCAATGATCTCCCTTTCGTTCACTCTCTTCCAAAGTTTCCATCATTTCGCAATATGCCATAGGGTGGGGACCAGGCCTTCATCATTATGACTTTTTAAGAGACGTTTATAATCTAAATCATTACCCCAGCTAACCAGCCTCTTTCACTTTCTCCGGAGTTTCTTCTTTTCTGGAATGTTAAGAATTTCCATGATGTTGGAGTCCCGCAGTCTGTAGCCTAATATGGTGGGGGTCCTGCTAGCCTTGACAGTTTGGGGTCTTTGTTGTTTCCACATGAAGTTCTGTACTTTGTTTTCTATCTTGGTGGAGACTGCCACTGGCATTTTGATGGAGACTGCACCAATAGCTTTTATTGGGTTTAGTTTCTTTTTCCTGGGGGATGAATGCATCGATGGAGGCAGGGAATCAAAGCTTCCACTAGAACTGTATCTGGATCCATCCCTCTCTTTATATACAGCAGAGCTTAGTACATATGTATTACCAGTTTGCCTCTCTGTTGCCATGATAAAACTCTGACCAAAAGCAGCTTTGAGGAGGAAAGTGTTCATTTGCCTTACAGGTTACAGTCCATCATCAGGGAAGCCAGAGTGCAGGGCAGGAACCTGGAGGCAGGAGCTGATGCAGAGGCCATGGAAGAATGCTGCTTGCTGGTTTGCTCCTCATGGCTCACTCAGCTTGCTTTCTTAATCAACCCAAGGCCGCCTGTCCAGAGATGGCATGGCCCGCAGTAGGCTGTGGGTCATCTCCCATCAACCATCCATCATGGAAATGCCCCCACAGACCTGCACACAGGCCAGGCTGATAAAGGCAATTCCTCAACTGAGATTCCCTCTTTCCGGTTATGTCGTGGGGCAGAGGAAGGCTTTGCCATTTCCCTCTGAGTCTCACCCCACCCCCACCCCACCTCCACAGGGCTAGGGAAGCTTTGCCATTTTCTCATGGGTCTAAGGACTGTACTCACTAAGGGCTTCCTCCACTCCTTACAGAGCTTGCAGCCAAACCTGATGACCTGAGTTCAAACCAGCTGAACTGTTGACATTCTCCCTCTTCTGTCTCTTGATCTTCTGAGATGTGAGTAGGCAGCGTTGGATCCCCAAGGCATAGTGCTGTGCCCACACCCCCCATCTCCCTGCCACAATGGACTGTATCCCCTCATACCAGGAGCCGAAAGAAATCCTTCACCCTTTAATGTTGCTCTTGGCGGTATTTGGTATCTTTTCCATATCTCACAGAGTTGAGAAGAGTAAGTACTACAGTTGCTGCTGCTAGAAGTGTAAGGTTGGAGGGTGTGCTGGCTAGTTTTTGTCAACTTGATACAAACTGCATTCACCTGGGAAGAGAGAATGTCAACCGAGGAATTGCCTCCTCCATCAGATTGGCCGCGAGCATATCTGTGGGATACGTTCTTGATTAATGATTGATCTGGGAGCCCCAGCCCACTGTGGAGGGTGCCACCCTGGGGTAGGTGGTCTCGGGTTATAGAAGGAAGTGAGCTGAGCACGTCACTGGAACAAGCCTGTAAGTAGCGTCCCTCCACGGCCTCTGCTTCAGTTCCTGTCTCTAGGTTCCTACCTTGAGTTCCTGTCTTCACTTTCCCTCCATAATGGACCGAAATGAGCTGTAAGATGAAGCAAACCTTTTCTCCCCAAGTTGCTTTTTAGTTATGGTGTTTATATCACAACAACAGAAAACAGTCAGGTCCCTTGAGAAAAATATTGGAAGACTGTTACAATTTAAATCTGAGATGTTCCCCACAGATTCACGAATTTGAACACTTGATTTCCAGAGGGTGGTGCTGTTGGGGGAATTTGTGGAGTTTGGGGGATATAGCAGCCTAGTTAAAAGTAGTCACTGGGGGTGGCCTTGAAACTGCTGCCAATATCTGGTTCTTGTATGAGTTTTTGCTTCCTAATTCATCAAGACCTAGGAAGCTGTTGTGACGCACTCCAGCTGCCATGAAGCTGCTCCACCATGCCTCTCCCTCCACAGTGGGCTCAACTTCCCCCCATAAGTTGGTTCTGTCAAGTATTTGTACCAAGGTGATGAGAAATAACTAAGACAGAGAATGACTAGCAAGGTTGAAAACACCACAGGTCCCCCGACTTTGGCCCACATGATAGTCTTACTGAAAAAAGGTTAAGCATTATTCTTATGAGGAAACCGACAAGTCCAGATGGAGGAGGCTCTGCAGAACAAATGTTCTGCCTTCAAACATCCAGTGTCAGGTACAGAACCAAGGAGGAGCTCCAGGTTGAAGGAGACAAACCAGTCACAATGAGTGAACGGCCAGTGTGTGAATTCTGTGGGGGAAAAGCAGAGACAAAATAAAGAAGATGATATTTAAGGGCGCTCCTGTCCTTATAATAGGAAACCTTTGATTGTTAGATAGTTGATGGGCACCAGATAACAGTATGTGTTAGTGTAAATTTCTCCATGGTCACAGTTTTTCTTGTTTGTGCAAAATACCATCTTCTCTTTAGTGGAGAGATGGGGAATGATTTCAGGGTAAGTTTCTGCGATTTGCTCTCAAATAAGTGTGTTTGTGTGTGTGTGTGTGTGTGTGTGTGTGTGTGTGTGTGTGTGTGTGAGAGAGAGAGAGAGAGAGAGAGAGAGAGAGAGAGAGAGAGAGAAAGAGAGAGAGAGAGAGAGAAAGAAAGAAACAGTAAAATATTAATAATTAAGGATCTATGGATAAATCTCATAACTTTCAGCAGATTCCAAATTTTTCAAAATGAGACTTGGGGAGAGACGTGGCTCCTTGAAGACCCAGCATTCTGTTTGCTTATTTGTCTGTCTGTCTGTCCTTCCTTTTCCTTGTTGTTTTGGCTGGGCAAGGAGTGACTGCCGGCTCCCTCTCTCGTTCTAAGTTTATCTGTCACTCACTTGGCTGATGTTTTTAGTGACATGCCTGCTGTGTTCAGTGTCTAGGGTTGAACTCCCGGGTTCCCCAGGGGCCATGGCTCTCCCTTGTGAATCTGAGCCCTAGCCAAAGACTCCCACAGGGTTTTCCCTTGTTAAACAGAAAAGAATTTCGGAGCAATCGAAACTGAAACTGATGCTTCTGTGCCTTTGCTTTTTGGGCTCAGGCCCAGCATCCAGAGCCACTCTTGCCTCTCCAGTGGCTGCAGCATCATCTATTTCTCCTCCACTGTCCTGGGAGCCATCCTCACGCTCCTGGCCAGGACAGTATCACGGCACCCGGGTCCTCAGACAATCAAGGCACTTAGCAGTCTCTCAGGTAATTAAGAAAGTTCCAGTGCAAGCTCATGGGGGTTAGTCAGGAGTGAAGGGATTAGCAAAGGCTTGTGACAAGGATAAGGCAGTGACCTGGATAACCTGGCCACTCCCCTCCCCGCTGGAATGTTCTGGGTAACTGTCCAGGGCCCTGTGGCAGAAGGGCCAGTGAGGTGCCAGTCTCTGCTTTTGTTGGATTTTCTGCCATCAGGAAGGCTGCTGGGGGCTGAGCAGGGTGCTTGCAGGCCAGTGTTCACTGTGGGCTCCCACAAACAACATCCCAGAGTCTGTCCCTCTTATTTCACAGCTTGTCGGCCCTAACGCTTGGGCTGCAGGCCATAAACTTGGGGATCCAGACTCTGACTACTGTGACTGCTCATGGGGACAGGTCCTGGAAGCAGGAGCTGAGACCAGGCCAAAGAGGTCAGTTATGGGGAGAGAAGATCCCCAGACAGGGAGGGGCAACGGGCTGGGCAGGTGGGGTCTGAAGACCCCAAGAGAGGCCCGAGGAAGGGTGGGCACAGTTTCTGCCAGAGGAAGCTCCTAGGGCTTCAGGGTCCCTTCTGTGAGTCTTTGTCAGACCAGGGCTGGAGCAGTTCCTGAGGCAGGTCATGTCTGAAGTAAGGGTACTCAGATGGTCATTCCTAAAATGAACAAAGCCAGGGCAGGCAGGGTTATGAGCAGGGTGGGTGACGGCTCATGCTTGCGTTTGCCTGAAGGCTTGTCCAACTTTCTCAGGTGTGTATGTATATGTACATGTTTGTGTGTATGTATGTATATATATGTGTACAAATATATACATACATATGTACAGGCATATATGCACATACATGTGTATGCATGTGGAGGCCAGAAGTTTACCTCAGATGCCTTACTCTATCATGTCTTCAACTCATTTTGGGAGGCAGGGCTCTCACTGAACCTGGAACTCACTGATTGAATACACTGGCCATTTTGTAAGCCCCCTGCCTCCCCAGTGCTGGGATGGCAGGCACACACCCGATGCCGGTCTTTTGTTTTATTTTCTTTTTTTTCCTGAGACAGGATTTCTATGTGTAGCTTTGTAGGTTTTTTTTTATTTTTTGTTTTGTTTTGTTTTAAGATTTTATTTATTTAATATGTATACAGTGTTCTGCCTGCATATATGTCTGCAAGCCAGAAGAGGGCACCAGATCTCATTATAGATGGTTGTGAGCCATCATGTGGTTGCTGGGAATTGAACTCAGGACCTCTGGAAGACCAGTCAGTACTCTTAACCTCTGAGCCATCTCTCCAGCCCTGTTTTGTTTTCTTTACATGGGTTCTCGGGAGCAAGCTCAGGTCTATACACTTACATGTTTGTATGGATGAACCACCTCCTCAGCCCCTGGGTTCTTTTTAATCCAAACCAAGGAAACACTCCCCTTTGGGGAAAGGGTTCATCCACATCTAGTTAACACCCTCTCAGCTTCTGTGTGCCGGCCACCTAGGGCACAACCCAAGCAATCCAGAGAAAGGTGCCACACGATTGCTGGCTCATACAAGGAACCCTTTCTCCTCCCTCCCGCATCCTCCAGGCCTCTTCCTCCATTCCCTGAGCACTCCCCTCTGAAGGTATCTGGCCTTGACATTGGAGTCAAGGGCGAGCCAGCTCCTGGTCCTCACGTCTCCCGCTGTTCTGATCTGCAAGGGGCATGTTGCTATGGGGGACAGAGACGAACCTAGTTCAGCAGCTTGCCACAGGCCTTCAGTATGGTGGTGACTGGGGTCAGGCAACACTCCAGACCAAAAGGGATTCCGGATGCCCCACCCTCTCAAGGGCAGGTTGCATTTATAGCCAGAGGAAAGGAAGTGGCAAGTGAGAGAGGCCTGACTGGCTGGAACTCATCGTGTTGTGAGCGCCTGGTTTGAACAGTAGGGAGCTTGTGATGGCCCAAGTAGTGGATTATCCAAAACAAAGCAAAAAACCAACCAAACAAAAACCTAACCCTTCAGCCAAGTATTCACATAGGCAATGTTTTCTGGCTTCTTGCATCTTAACTTTTTCACGATCGTATTCATTGTGCAAAGTGATGAATTTCATCAGGACATTTATTTATTTCCTTATTTATTTATTTTGTGGGAGTGTGGAGACTTGCACAAGCCACAGTGTGTGTGTGTGTGTGTGTGTGTGTGTGTTATGTGTGTATATGTGTGTGTGTGTGTGTGTGTGTGTGTGTGTGTGTGTGGTGTGTGTGGTGTGTGTGTGTAGGTCAGAAGACAATGTGTGTGGGAGTCAGTTCTTTCCTTCCACCATGTGGGTCCTGGGGTTTGAACTCAGGTCGTCAGGTTTGGTGGCAAGCGCCAGGATGGTTCACTCACTGAACCATCTTGCCGGCTCTCACTGTGACATTTTTATACATGTGTATCACACTCTCTGCTCATATTCACCACCCAATCTGTTTCTCTTCTCCCCTCTACTGGTCCTTTATCTTGTCTCAATAATCCCCTTCTCCTTTCATGTAATATGGATAATTATAGATGAGTACTGATGGACAGATGGGTAGATGGATAGATAGATTTCACATTAAAGAGAAAACATGGTATTTATCTTTGTGTCCCTGTCCTTTCACTTAACATGATAACCTTCAATTCTGTCAATTTTCCTGCAGATGATTAACGTCCTTTATTGCTGAATAATTCTCCATTGTGCATACCTGCCACTCCTCTATTGATGAACATCTAGGTGGGCTCCGTAACTTGTTGGGTGGATGACTAATTTTTGTAGATATGTTTTATTTATGCATCAAGTTAAGCTTTAGTTTAATATTTACAGAGAAGTCTTTGAACAAAACTTTATGGAGGTGGTGTTAGACAAAGTATTTGATTTAACAATACAATAGAATCTACCCTATAGAAAAAAGGATTTGCCCCACACTGGGGTTGAAGATGTCAAAACAAGGCACAATTCCTGTCTCTAGGGATTTTGGTGGAGTGGGCATCACGGTATGATGAGGTTCTGTTAATCCCACTGGACGAGAATAAGACCACTACCATAGTTTCTGAGCCAAATTTGAAGCAAGCTTTCTTAAATACTGGCCAGGATGATGGACACTAGCCAAGTCCTTATCTGAGATTCCCAGAGAATGACCGCAAGTTACGTTGGTCAGGTATAAAGGCAAAAGTCCACAAGACTATGTACTTCCTGCCTTCATCCAATCAAGGGCAAGAATACATCCTGATGTACTTCCTGCCTATGTACCTCCCGCCTACATGTGATCAAGTATGTCCTGTGCAGATTTGGGCAACCAACCTTGTTTATGGACGTGAAAAACGTGCGGCTTGTTATCTTACATGAACAACAGCTGCCAGCATTCCAGGAAGTTATCTGTCCTTGGGCAAGTAGGGCGTACAGGTGAGAGGCATTTTGTTTTATAGTTCTCTTAAGCACAGTAATTTAAACTTAAAATATAACTTTAGCCCTCAACAGATCCAGGGTGCCCAACTGCAAGGTTGGGGACTTTGCAGCTCAGGGTAAGGTGGAGTCACAGGAAGGTTTCTCCAAAGGGAGACCTGGTTTGCCTATTTCTCCAGCTCACAGGCCGACTCCTACCCCAGGCCTTTGCCTTGTTCCCCCCGGCATGGAGCATTCTTAAGATGGCCCCACGCTTGCTTCCTTCATAGCTGTGTTCAGGTGCTTATGAAGTAGTTATTGAGGAGTGAGTAGGTTGTATCTAGGAAGACGAAAGGAACAGGAAGATAGAAGACAGCCAGGAGCCAAACAGGTGAAGAGGGGTTGAGGGCAGAGAGGCAAAAAAAGGATGAGAAGTGGAGAGAGGAAAAAATGGAGGCAGGACATGCTGTGTGCTGTCATGGAGGTGGGAGAGGTTGAAGGGTGATCTCGGGCGGCCAGGTGGGACTATCAGAAGAGCAGGGGTTCTGGGAAGGAGTCCATGTCATTCCAGGGGCTGCAGGCATTCTGAAGGGCTCTTTTCACCTGCCCTTCTCAAGGGCAGATATTGCTTTATAAATGTGATGTGAGCCGCTGGATCAGGATAGGGCTTGGCCACAGCTGCTCCCATGGGGACTGCTTGCTGCTTGGAATGGGTAGAGCTGAATGGAATGGACTGGAGCTGCTCAGGTATAGAGATCCAGAACCCTAGGTGCCATCTAGGACCCCAGCAGTCAAGAGCAGAAGCTCGCTCTTAAGACTGTCCCTCCTCTGAAAAGGGACAAGGGAAAGGTAAGTGGTCTTTGTAGAAAAAGACAACGTAAGTCAGTCGTACGGGCTGGGGATTTAGCTCAGTGGTAGAGCACTTGCCTAGCAAGCACAAGGCCCTGGGTTCGGTCCTCAGCTCCGGAAAAAAAAGAAAAAGAAAAAGACAATGTAAGCCGGTTGTAGAGGCACACTCCTTTAATCCCAGCACTTGAGAGGCAGGGGTGGAGGCAGACAGATCTCTGTGAGTCTGATCTACATAGTGAGTTCCAGGCCAGCCTGGTCTACATAGTGAGTTCCAGGGCAGCTAGGGCTACATAGCAAATCTCTGGAGAGGGCACGGGGGTGGGGACACTATAGGTAGAGCTCATTCCTGGTGTATTTCCTGTAGATGTTTTCACTGATAGGCTTCCCAGAGGTAAAGCACGTGCTGATGTTGAAGTCGGCCACTCTGGCCAAGGTGTTGGGGAAGTTAGTGTGTTTAGGGTCAGAACGTAGACCCTGAAAGCCTCTGCCCGCAACAAGCCAGGCTCGCCATCCCTCCTCCGTAGCCCAGTTATTGACATGATTGATAATGGAACTGAGAAAAAGATGTCCAGTGAGCGTCCTCTGTGTCCATGTTCAGGGTCCAAACATGAGGTTTAACTTTCAATGGTGGACACGCATATGCATAGCTAAGCAATCCTGGCCGAGGTGTGGCCCCGCCCCTCACCACTGTATGGGCTTCAGTCATAACTATGAAACCTCCAGCTGGAGCTAAGCCCCCCCCCCCAGACTTTGATTTCTGGGGACATTTCAATTTTGTGGGATCCATTGCTCCAGCAGTCTGATAACCAAAGAGAAGAGTGTGAATGGCTACCCATTCCTCCTCAGGATGTTTGCTAAGCTGTACTTGAGCCAGTGACTGAGTGGTGACTGTGATACCCATCCGAACTGTGACAAGCCGTGAATACCACGGAGGGAGGACTAGCCATGTGTGTCTGTAAGACTGGCTGCCAGGCCCACACTGGGCTCCAGCCCCAGTGGAGCCGCTGTTTCCTCCAGACTCCAACAAATTCTTAATGCAGTAGAGGAAACAGATGCGCCTTTGTCCTGTGATACTCGAGTTCTGGAGGAAGGGGATCTCGGGCAATGTCGTGACCAAAGCAGCACATAGTGTTTGAAGGTAAGAAAACAAGCATGGAGACCTTAGGTAGGTAATCTAAGAAGGCAACTGTGAATCCCACCGATCGAGAGTAAGACCATGACCACAATTTAAAGACAATTTTGAAGCAAACTTGATTAAATACTATCCAGGTGGATGGACTCTGGCCAGGTCCATCCCTGGTTCTCCAGAAAAATGGCCCGGAATCAAGTCTTGCAGCAGCTTAAATATTTCCCATGACAATAGCAATCAGGGATATGCATACATCATCCTTCAGCCTCCATCCAATTAGGGGCAAGCGTACATCCTGATGTATTTCCTGCCTGTGAACCTCCTGCTTACATGTGACCAAGCACATCCGGTGCAGATGGGTCAAACAAACTTATGTAGGGGAGTGAAAACCATGTGACTATAGCCTCCATCATTTCAGGAACTACCTGTCCTTGGGCAAGGGGCTTGCAGATCAGAGGCATTTTTGTTTCGTAGATCTCTTAGGCATAGTAATTAAAACTTAAAATGTAACTTTGGCTCTCACACATCTTGGATGAGGTGGCATTTAAGACGAGGCCTAGAGCTTAATAAATCAAGAGCACCATGACTGCTAAGTATTCTAGAGGGCATTCTATGAGGAAATCTGAGTAAAAAGCCCTCGAAGGTTCTAGAGCGAACCAGTTGCCCCACTGGTGAAGAGCAGGCCCGGTGGGCGCCTGCTGCCCAGTCTGGCTCCCCCTTCATGGATGTTGATTTGTCACTCTTTCCCTGTCTCCGAACAGGACTCTGGCCTGAGGAAAAGGATGGGGAGGGGTCCAGGGTACAGAGGGAACAGAGCATTCAATAGCCCCCTCCAGGGCATAGGACTGGTGCATGATTTTTCTTCTTTAAAAAAAAATCTTGAGGCTGGAGAGATGGCTCAGCGGTTAAGAGCACTGGCTGCTCTTCTAGAGGACCTGGGTTTGATTCCCGGCACCCACGTGGTGACTCACAACCTCTGTAACCAGTTCCAGGGGACCGACACCTTCTTAATGGTCTCGGTGGGCACTACACATGCTATACATGCAGGCAGAACACCCATACATTTAAAATAAAATAATAAAATACACTGATGTCAAGAAAATATACTAATACTCATGTCCTGGCACAGGCTAGTGTTCCCAACGCTCAAGAACCTCAAACAGTAGGATTGCCAGCCCGGATCATAAAAGCAAAAACACAAAACAACAATAGCAACACAATACTGAAGGAAAAACACGAAAATAGAAACAAAAATGCTAAAATGTTTTTGTTTTATTCTCCTCTCCTTCCTTTTTTTTTTTTTTGTTTTTGTTTTTGTTTGTTTGTTTCTTTGAGACATCGTATCCTAGAACCCAGGCTGGACTTAACTCGAGGTATGTCGGCTAATCAACTTGAACTGCATATCCTCCTGCCTCCATGTCCCAAGTACCGGGATCACAGGTGTGCACTACCACATCTCATTCATGTGGTGCTGGAGAGGGGACTTTGTGTGTGCCAGGTCAGTGCTCTACCAGCCGAGCCACGGCCCTGGGTCTTTGTTTGACAGTTTTACAGAGTAGCATGGAGGCATTGCAATGGTTGATCTGACAGAGCACCGTGTTTCTAACCCTTGGAAAAAACTTGATTTGCTTGAAAGGTGAAGTGGGGCATGCCCCACTCCCTCTGTCCCTACATTCCAGGCTTTACTGCTTTTCCTGACAGATGGTGGGTAGAAAGTGCCCTGTAGTGTAGCAAACTTTCTTGTCAGCCTATCTTTTGTGGGATTGCCAGCTCCCCAAAAGCGACATGGAGACATTATTAATTATGAAAGCTTGGCCTTTAGCTTGTCTCAACTAGTTCTTATAATGTAAATTAACCCAGTTATATTAATCTACATTCTGCTCCATGGCATTACCTCTCTTCCATCTTGCACCTCCTGTTTCTTCTCTCTGTCTGGCTCCTAACTCTGCCTTTCTTCTTCCCAGAGTTCTCTCTGTGCCTGGAAGTCCCACCTATACCTCCTGCCTAGCTATTGGCCACTCAGCTCTGCCTCCCTAATGCTAGGATTGCAAGGACATGTCATCAGTCTGTTTTGTTTTGTTTTTTTAATGTGGGTTCTGGGGATCGAACTCATACCCTCATGACTGCATTGCAAGCAATTTACTGACTGAGCTACTTCCCCGTCCTGGTTACATGTTTTGAAAAAGCACCACGTGAGCTAAGCCTGCCCCCTTTTAGGAGAACACACAATACGTTTGCTTTCTGGAGCTTGCTGGGTCTAAAAGGAGCAGGCTGGTACCTAGGCCAAAGCAAGGATGCCTGGCCACTCCTGCTCCGAGAATCCAACCTTCCACAATAGCTCTAGGCTGAAAATGAATAAGCAAAGGTCCTAGGCTAGTCACTCGGCATCCCCTGGAGTCTTGAGCTCTTGTGACTAACAGGGGCACAGCTTTCCAGTCCCCATTTGTCCCAGAGGAAAGCACTGGGTATTTGGGTGGCAGATCAGATTCATGGTTCTGAAGCCTTTTCACTGGCTGTGTGACCCCGGCAAGCTTTCTAACACCTGTCCCGCAGTTTCCATATTCTTATGTGAGTGGAATCACCGTGCCTCCCAGGACCCTAAGAGGGTTTCAGAAGACTGCAAATGCTGGTGTGCCCTTGGACCTAGTGGGCGCTCAGTGAATCGTACATCCTCACCTTCCTTCCTGAACCACCATCTGCAGGAACCCCTCCAACAGGAAGCACCCAAGAGGACAGTTATACCTGGTGACATCCAGCATGCTGAGACCCATCAGCTCCCTGAAGAAGGAGGAATCCTAGAAGACGTCCTGCAGGAGGAAGGCTCCAAGCAGATTTTTCTGCCAGGGATCCCTGGATGAACTGTCCTGGGGGCCACAAACCATATTCCACAGCCAGGGTTATTGTGGAAGCACGGGTTCTTGGAGCAGGAGTGGCCAGGTGTCCCTGCTTTGGTCTGGTGCTCTTAGATCCAGAAAACTCCAGAGAGTGAATATGTTGTGAGATGCTTCATTCATCCCATGGGGGATTTCCTGGGGTCCTTTTAGTGTGAGAAACTGTTCTTGGGACTGATCAGACATGATCACACAGGCATTCTGCCCTCATGAGCCCCACCCATCTCCCCAGGCTTTCTCTGCCACTGCTGAAGACAGTTGTAGCTTCACTATAGTTTCTGTGAGAACACTATGCTCCAGAGCAGTTAAACTCCCTGCTGGGGTGAGGACATGCAGATTGGAACTGGAGTGTGTGACCTGAAGCTTGGGTTCCCTGGCTGTCACTGTGTCTGTCCTCTCATTCCCACATTCTGTCCTTTGGTCATTAAGCCTGTCTTGCCGAGTCAAAATTCCTACCAAACTCTGCCCAGTCCCCACACCCACCTAGACCTACCTGTCACCAACTAGGAGTGAGTCCCTGAACGCTGATGGGTTCACCCAGGGATGAGTGGAGAGCCATTCCTGAGAGCAGGTCACGGTGTGTATGTGTGGTGGGGAGTCCACCTGTGTGTGTGGGGGGAGGGGTGGGCAGCAGGGTGGGGGGGAGATCTGGAAAGGGGGCTGACCCAGTGGGGCTTGTGCCAGCAGAGGGAGAGCCTGGGAGACTCAGGGGTGAACCTCCAGCACAGGCTGCCAGGGTTGGGGCACTGCAGAATCCAGGCCAGGAGGGTTGAAGATCAGGTGACACGGAGGTGACTACCCAGAAATGGGACTTTTAGAGGAAAAATAAAAGCTAGAGAAGGCCGTCAGAGGCAAAGGGAGGTGGCACTTGTTTTGTTTTTTTGAGACACAGTGTCAGTATCTTGGGCTGGCCTTGAACTTGATATGTAGCTGAGGATGACCCTCTTGGCCTCCACCTCCTGAATGTTGGAGTTACAGGTGTGCACCACCACACCCAGTTTATACTGGTGCTGGGGATTGAACATAGAGTTTCCTGTAGGCCAGGCAAGCGCTCTACTACTACTACTACTACTACTACTACTACTCACACACACACACACACACACACACACACACACACACACACACACACTTCATACAGGTCCACAATGTCCTTTTTCTAGAACGTTCCATCAGTCAGTTATTAACAGTGTTCTGCCTTTACCGTTGTTATAAGTGTTTTATATAAGAGTGTGCATCCACACCTCCTTGTCTTCCTAGACAGTTTTGTCCCATTTAGAATGGCAAGCCCAGCAGGTGTTTGTGACAGAGGAAGTAATTTGAGGGGCTGGCAAGTTGGCTGCGAGAGATGGGAGCGGGGAGGGGTAGAGAGCCAAGAGGGCTGGGGAGGGGGGAGGGAGCTCAGGCAGCAGAGTGCCTGCCATACTTGTGTGAGGCTCCAACTTTGGTCCCTAGAGTTAAAATAAAGCCAGGAATGGTGGCGTGCACTGATAATCCCAGGTATCTCTGGGGCTTGATGGCTAGCCAGTTGAGCTGCACTGAGGAGCTCCAGAGCAAGTCAGAAACCCCGCTCCAAAAAGTGAAGAGGGCAGTGTGTGTGTATGTGTGTGTGTGTGTGTGTGTGTGTGTGTGTGTGTGTGTGTGTGTGTGTGTGAGAGAGAGAGAGAGAGAGAGAGAGAGAGAGAGAGAGAGAGAGAGAGAGTTTGCTGGGTCCACACAAGTGCACAATGTCCTGTTTCTAGAACATTCCATCATCCCTTCGCTAGTACTATTCATCCTTTACCATTGTTACAAGTGTTAATCCATGGACTGATTCATTGAAGGCTCATGACAGCTCTCCCAAGCAGGTGGACTGCCCGAGATGATGTTTTCAGTTAGTGAGAATGTCTAGATTTGAACCCAGGATGTAGAATCTGTGACATTACCCATGGTGCCACATGCTTTCCTGTGTGACATTATTCAATAGTTTGTCCAGTAACCTCCTCACTGGGCTTGGTGGGAGTGTCATTGTGTTCTTGTTTCACATGAAGAAACAGAGAGGTATAGTTACTTTCCTAGGGTCACACAGCTACTCAGTGGCTCCTGTGGACAAGCTGGGTATAGGGACTCAATAGTGAGTGAGCCAGATATCAACAGCTGGGCTAGGGAAGTGGCATCTTGCAGTGTCCCCAGAGGGGACTTTACAGGCTCCAGAGAAAGTTGGGGCTGAAGGAGAGAAGGAGGATAGGGTTGTGAGTAACCCTGCTCCCATGGCTGCTCCAGAGCCGAGGCTGAAGAAGACAGAACAAAATAGAAGCTGTTGCTGTGGGCTGGGAAACCACAAGGAACCAGAGCCTGGATCACTCCACAAAGGCCTACTGTAGCAGAGGAAGTGTGCCTGGGGAGGGGATCCGGGGCTCCATCTCTGGTGGGAAATAGCCTTGGACCCAGGTCAACTCAAGCCAGACTCCTCTGGGTATCTCTCCTGAAAGCTACCCAGCCCTGAGGCCTGCATCACGAATCTAGAGGGGAAAGCAACAGGGGGTCTTGAAGTGGGGCCTCCCTGAGTTCCCAGGAATCTTGGAGGTGGCCCAGGCAGCGCGTGGGAGGCGTCAGGACAGGCTTAAAACCAAGCAGGCCAGCTGCTGCCTATTCTCTGGAACGGAGGACAGAGAGGGGCCCTCCGGTGAGACTCTCATTCTTGGGGCTGCCCAAAAGGGGTGAGTGGGGGCCTGCCCCTCTGTGGGGGGAGCAGAGAGAGGCCGCCCGGGGGGCTGGCATCTCAGAGCTGACTGGAACACTGTATTCTTTTCCAGGAAGGATATGGGAATGGGGGTCCTGGGCATATGGGGCTCCCTCATGTGGCCTTGAAGGACCTGTTCCTCACATGACCTTGGCAGCACCCTGGCTGCCACATCCACAATTCCTCCTCTCTGCGTCCGTCTAGTCCCTCCCTTTCATTATCGCAGCGCTGCTCCACTCTGAAATTATCTCACAGTGTCCCTGTGCCCCGTGGTCATCGATAAAAACAGACAAGCCGTAGCCTTGTCTCGGGGCCGCCTTGGGCTCCAGTGATGGACAGCTGTCTCCAGGCCCTACCGCCAGCTCCTCCTCCGAACTTGTCTTATCTTTACAACTCTTTTTAGGGACTCCCGCTGTACCCCCACAGCTACGGTGCAGTCCAGGGAGCTCTGTAGAGTCCTGGGTGAGGACAGCAGGTCAGAAAAAGGATGACAATGTAAGAGTCTTCTCTTAGCAGTCCACAGGAGAAGAGGGCTACAATGCCAAGCTGAGTCACACTGGGTGGGGTTGTCACTGGTTCAAGTGGGTCTGAAGAAAGGGAGCAGAGGGGATTGGCTGGTGAGATTCGCCTCAGTAGGCCCAGGCTTCCCTCGAGGGACAGTTGGGCTGACACTGATTGGACTGGCCTGAGAGAGTTAAGTGTGTGGGTGCTGGGGTTGAAGGTTTTGACTTGCTTGACTGGTATGTGAAAAGCATGCCCGCAGGAGAGCCAGGTCCTAGCTGTAGGAATTGGCTAGCCTCCAAGGGGGCACATTCTGTTTATCAAGATCATTGAGATGTCAAAGCTTTAGGAAATAAAACATATGGGCTGGGAATGTAGCTCGGTTGGCAGAGCGCTTGCCTAGCGTGTATGAGGCCCCAGGTTCCACCCAGCACCGTATAAACTGGCTGTGATGGTTGGTGCATGGAGGTAGTGGGATCAGGAATTCAAATCAACTGTGGCTACATAGTTCAAGGTCAGCCTGGCCTCCAGGACACCCTGACAAAAGAAAAAGGAAAGGGGAGGGGAGAAGAAAGACAAAAAGGAAATAGGAAAAGAAAAGCAGAGCTAACCACAGGGTAGCTCAGAGAAGTGGGGGATGAGTCAGTAGAAGGAGGGGACTCACCAGTCTGGGTTAAACCTTTGGGCAACTGTTTCCACCCATGCGAGGGCTCTGTCTCTGTCTGTCTGTCTGTCTGTCTCTCTCTTCCTCTCTCTCTCTCTCTCTCTCTCTCTCTCTCTCTCTCTCTCTTTCTCTCGTGTGTGTGTGTGTGTGCGTGTGTGTGTGTGTGTGTGTGTGTGTGTGTGCTTGCATGCTAAATATGAGCATAGCAGCTGGAGAGGAGCATTGGGTGACCTGTTCTATTGCCTCCCCACAACTCCCTTGAGACAGGGTCACTCACTCACTGAATCTGGAGACTCTGGAGTCAGGCTGACAGCCAGCCAATCCCAATGACCCTCCTGTCTGTGCCCCACAGCACTAGGGTTAGAGGCAGGTGAAAACACACCCAACTCGCTTTATGAGGGTGCTGGGACCGGAACTCACATCCCCGAGCTTGCACAGCAAGGACTTTAACTCACGGAGCTATCTCCGCAGCCCCTTGCCTGAGCCTTACAGTTCCTGACTCTGCAAAATCAACAACTGTGTCATATCTGTTCATCCATTCATCCGACAAGTCCCTGTGGAAGGGGAGAGACAGTGGCTTGCCAGGGTGTACCTGTCAAGGCCATGGGTGGTTTGGGGGTGACATGGATGGTGTCTGGCACATGGAAGATGCCCAGTGTGTAGTCTCTGGTGTCTCCGCTTCAGAACAGCTTCAGAAAAGCAGCAGAGGAGACTGCTGTGGAAAGGATCATCTAGCGCGGTTGGATCTGGGTGCTTGGAGCCCTCAGAGCAGAGGCTGTGTGGGGACAGAACTCTCAGGAATGTTCTTGGAACTCATAGGTGCTCCTGAACAAAGGCCATCTCAGTAGCCAGGAGGGTTATGCTGTGTTTGGAGGCCATGCCTTTGGGGGTGCCAGGGACCTGGGCAGAGAGCACCGCCACAGAGACCCAGCCACTTTGGGGCTTGGAGACAGTGTGGCACCCAAGAGGAAGTCCTAGCTGACCACAGGCCAGCTGAATAGCTGTGAACACTCAGGGATTCAGGGATCCTGGGAGGGGAGAAGAGCAGGCAGCTACCAGCAGAGGAACCTTCTAGAGAACACTTGGAAACCTTGCCTTTCCTCTGCCTATGGCCACGACGGCTTGCAAACTTCCAGCCAGGAGTCATGTTTTTGCTAAAGACAGACACTGAGATGGGAGCCCTAGAGGATGAACTTCATGGAAGACAGAACCCCAGGGTGAGAGAATTTTCCCTCTAGGGGGGAGACATGATGTAGTGAGGGTCAAAGACCTGGGTTCACATTCTGACTCCACTCAGATCCTGAGCCTCATCTTCCCATTGGCACATGGGGACAGGGACACCTTGTAGGACTGTCAGAAGACCTGCAGTGTGCCTTGGGGCCACAAAGTCATAGTGAAGTCCCCAGTGGCCAGGATGGGTGCTGGACTCCATTCCAGAGCACCAGTTCTGGCTAGTCACCATTCTTGGTGCAGGAATAGTGGGGAGAAACAGCTACAGCCCTCAGATAACAGAGAACTCAGAGATGTCAGCCCCGTGAACTACAGGAACAAGATCCAAGCGCCAGCTCCCTCTGCCCTCTGTGCTCCAGCTCCTTCTGCTCATCAGTGCTCCAGCTCCCTCCTTCCTCAGGATTCTAACTCTCTCCTCCCTTAGTGCTCCAGCTCCCTCCTCCCTCAGGATTCTAACTCTCCTCCCTCAGTGCTCCAGCTTCTTCCTCCCTTAGGACTCTAACTCCCTCCTCCCTCAGTGCTCCAGCTCCTTCCAACCTCAGTGCTCCAGTTCCCTCCACTCTTAGTGCTCCAGCTCCCTCCACCCTCAGTGCTCCAGCTCCCTCCTCCCT